>CALNHX010003578.1:0-146516 GCA_940337035.1 Agriotes lineatus | reverse complement strand
CGTAGATCTTTGTAGTGAAGCGTGGGTTATTTCCTTGAGTAAGTTTGCAGCTACCTTTCTACCCGAATTTCGCACAGAAACTTCGGCCGCAAATATAATTTCTTCATAATTACAATGAAGGATATGTTGAACTTTCTGTTTTTTGGTTCTATATTGAACATCTTCAAACGGCTTCCGTGGCCTACCAGTGACTTCAATGGGACGATTTTCATCAATAGAACAAGACACAACTTCAAATTCAACATCTTTATCCAACCAACTGTCAAACTTTTTGGCAAAAACCTCTGCTTTTTGAGAAGACTTTTCCCATCGATCGCTGAATTTTTTTGAAAAATCCTTTATAATATTCCGCCATGTAGTTTTTGTTTCGTTGTTTATATTATTTACATCAAAATCCGCCATAATTAACCTTAGTAAATCATGTTGACTGTTTTCTTTGGCCGTAGAGCGCCATATTTCAAAATATCTTTTTCTTGTTAGCTTATATAACTCTAATTGATTATTATTTTTTATCAAGTTGATATGTTCTAAATGAGATAATATTATCAAAAATAGTATTTCTAAAGGTTACTTTTTACCACTTACATTTCAATTCTAGCCTTGTGTGCGCCGGTGGATATGACTCAGCCGTGTCGGACATTGCAATGCAAAACTGCCTTAAACTATTATTGCCTCCGGGATTGGCGGTAGTAGTAGTAGTAGCAGCAGCTGTACTTTGCAAATATCTCTCAAGAACATTAGCACCATACTTTTATGCTGTATTTAGAGGCTGCTTTGTTTTTTCCTTTGAAGTGCCGGTGATGTTGCTCTCAATGTAGGGTTACTGGATGATGCTGGTGTCGAGGGTTTCAAATCACTCATATTTTCGGTGCCTTCAATGTTGCGAACATTGCTTTCTTCATCCTCCTCAGAAGCTTCAGGGCTGTTAGTAATTGAGATCGATTCGGTAACACTACTTTTTTTGTCTCGAACCGGCAAATACTTTTTTAAGGGCATTTCATTTTCAAATTTGAATGGGCTCATTTTAGTGGCGGCATCTCCACTTGTACGTTTTCTAAATTTCAACGCCTTCCTATAATTGTCGCTCAACCTTGACCATCTGTGTTTGCAATGAAAAACTGAAAATAAAAAAAACACATTACATTCAGGAGATTGTTTTAAAACCACATCATTCAGCTATATACTGGGTCATACTACTATGAGAGAAATTGTACGTTGAACATGTATTTCAATTTGGAAAAGACTACAATCAATTCAAATGCCTACGCCTACAGCGGAGATGTGGAAAACCATCGAAAAAGATTTCTGCGAACAATGGAATTTTCCAAACCGTATAGCAGGTGCTATAGATGGAAAGAATGCAATAATTGAAACTCCTCCCAACAACGGTTCCCTGTTGTCTGTTGATGCCGAATCGCTGTTTTAGAAACAGTTGATTTGGCGATCGATGGACGATCTGGATGAGTATCATTGAATAAGTGGGCAACTTCTTCGTATGACCTTGTTTTATCCATACCGTCGCAGTATTTATATAATATTATATTTACTCGATTTCTTGCAGCTCGCGCGTGCGTGGCGAAGCGGATGGAGGCCTGGATGCTGGCAGTGAGGTTACTCACGGCGGCTTCCAGTTCGTCTGTAGTTTCGATCACGGGGATGTTTCCCAGCGACTTCTCCAGGTGTTGCGTGAACGCCGGCCACGAATTGCAGGCGACTTGTTCGACGGGGGCGTCGCCGACGCCTCCTAGGTGGAGGAGCACCGGGTTGTGATCTGATGATAGCTCGCTGATGGTAGTGAGCTAGTGTTGAAGGTTCACGTCCTTGATAATCACGATGTCCAATACGTCCGGCCTCCCTGTGGCTCCGTAATGCGTTGGCTCGATGTCCCGGTGCTCTGAGTAGGCGTGGAGGATGCGGCCGTTGCGGTTTGCAATTCTGCTGTTCCACGCAGCGTGCTTTGCGTTGAGATCCCCGGCGATGACAATGGGGGCGCCGCCTTCGACGAGCAGGTCGATATCCTGCCCCAGAAGGTGGCGGTTTGGCGTGTTGTAAATTGCCGCCAGTCGAATGGGGCCGTCTTCTTTGGTTTCTAGGCAGATTAGGGTGGCTTCTACGTTCTGCAGGTCAGGCGTCGTCAACGCGTGATGCTCGATAGATTTTTTAACGTAGATGGCCGTGCCGCCGCCTCTGGCGTTAGGTCGGTCGTTTCTGTAGAGCTGGTAGTTAGGCAACTTAGGGTTGTCACCAGCACGGAGGTGAGTTTCGTTCGCAAGAAGCACGTCCAGATTGTGGCGGTCAACAAACTCATGGAGTTCGCACTTCTTGTTCGAAAGGTCAGTCGCGTTCCAGTAGGCCATCTGCAGCGAGTTTGAGCGTGAGGGTTGTTTATTCATTAAAGCTGAATAAGCTGGCGATGTCCTGGGCGCAGCTCAGGAGGCAGGTAAGGATTTCAGCGCCGGATTTGGCGCCGCTGCTGCCAACCTGGTGAAGTCCAGGGAGGAGAGCAGCGCAATTAGGCTAGTTATGTCTTGCGGCTTCGAGCTGCAGGTGGGCTTGGAAATGGGCTGCACGGGGGCGGCTGCTGCTGGTGTCGCGGCGGCGGGAGCGGTTGTTGCGCTCGCTCTGACTATAGCACTGTATGAAGCACTATTCGACGCACTGCTTGTTTCACTATTTGATGCGCTAGGCATCGCACTGCTACTACTACTATTAATTAATAAATTAGTACTAGTACTTACCGCTTTGCCGTAGCTGCGGTCGGGTCCCTGAGGTGCTGGTGGTTTGGGGTAGGCGCTGCAGCCCTTGTAGCTGGCTGGATGGGCCCCCTTGCAGTTGACGCAGGTGGCCGGCGTGTCCTTGGTTTTGGTGCACTCACTCGAATGGTGGCCGTCACCGCACTTCACGCACTTGGGGGCGGTACTGCAGCATCGCTGCGAGTGCCCGAACTTTTGGCACCGATGGCACTGTCCGATCGCGGTCTTGCGTCGCGGCGACTCGATCTTAACGTGGAGGGGGAGCACTACTTTTAAGTCGAAAATTGTCTTTGCCGCGGCGGATTTCACTAACTGCACTAGCACTAGCGGGATCGGTTTCTTTTCCTTACCTATGTGCATGCGGTGCACCGATTTCACGGGGAAATGCTGTCGCTTGAGATCCTCCATGACTTCTTCCTCCTTAATGGGCTCCGGGATGCCCCTAATGACGACCTTCAGGGGCTTGTCCTCCGTCAACTGGTACGTGTGGAATGGCACCTTTTCGCTAGTTAGGAAGCTCGTCAAGTTCCTGTAGTCCTTTACGGTTGCGGGGTGGACGCTAATGCCGTCCTGGGTACTTCTTGCCTTTAAGAAATAAATCTTTTTAGCAGCGAACGCGGCGGATAACTTACCCCAGTGCTCCTTTGTGCGCAGCACAACCGGTGGAACTCGCTGACGTTTCTCGTCCTGGGGCACCTCCTCCTCGTCGATGTTGGACAGAACGTCGAAGGGGTTGTTCGTCTCGTCGGAGGATCGAGCCTTCTGGGCTGGCGGGGGCGGCTGCGTCGTCTTTTTCGCTCGCTTCCGAGAGACCTCGGTGTCCATGTGCTCCTCTATGGGGGCCTCGGATGGCGTCTGGCTTGGCTGGGGGGCCGCTGAGGCGGCTGCCGCGGCAGCTTTCTTGGCGCGGTAATCTTGGATGAGTCCGTCCATGAAGGCGGAGACCTAGAGGTTGAAGGCCGCGATCACATCCTGCGGCAAGTCGGAGTTGTCCTCGGAGGGGGTCATCGCGCTTGGGTGCTCCTCGTGAGGCCGGAGCTGGTTGAGCAGCGATGGCGATATGAAGTCGCTGACGGTGGATTGGCTTGATGTCCCTGATGCGTCAAGTTTTGACATATTCTTTTTTTTATATTAATTTGGAGATGAGTAATGTCAAAAAGAATTCTTAAAAATCCTGTGTGTTACTTCATTGCGTGATTTTAATTATTTTTTTAATGAAAAATAAAAAATCATGTGTCAAAAACATGTATATTATCGAAGGTTAAAATTTTAAATTACAAATCAATACGTTTCGCAATTTTTGATTGCATCTTCAGTTGTTAAAATTAGTTGACGGTATTTATTACAATTATAATAGTTTTAATTGTAGAGTCATTTATTGCAAGTTGTTGATGATATTATGTTTAAATTTGAACTTAAATAGAAACACTTTAAAACTTAGTTAACATTTTTAGCGACTAAGACATTTACATTATAAAATTTTAATTAGACCGACGTAGGCACAAACATGTTAAAAAGCTGTCGCTTGTAGGGGTGAAATTGTTTTAATTAAATTTACAATAATCATTTCGTATGGAATGCGAATGTTTGAATGTTCTTTTTTTTATAACATAATGTTAGATATTCTTTTTAAACACAGGTCGTTGTTTGTAACAACTTCCCTTAGGCATTCTCCGCAACTGCGGACAACGTGAAACCAGCGGCCCGAAGGCCTGGACTTAACACGTGCTCGTGGGCTTGGAACTGCTGTTGAACTGGATATGAGGCGGCTGAGGCTGGAACGTCTGCTCGCTTCACTGGCTGGAGTGGGAATCTCTCTCTAGGAATTTCAGCGTTCTCGAGACATTTATTTAGAAGTATACGGGCAGATTCTAGTAAAGCTTCTCCGCCCATTTTTAACATCTCGGCTGTGATTCGGTCTTCCCCTGGTGACTTTCTATTTTTCATTTGTCGTAACGCCGACACCAGTTCCTCTTTGTCGATATCGGGCATATCTTCTAATCCCACATTTATGATATTTGGAATTTCATTTAGGCTGCATGTAGCCATAGTATTATTAATAAATCCATTTTTACTTTGTTCTACTTAATTTTACGATAATGACAAATGATTTATCATAACCTTACTTTCAGTCTGACGTTAAGTACATTCACTAAAAAAGTTGATAGGTTCTGTAAATAAAGTACACTCCAAAATTTTCATTTGACAGCGTAAACGTCACGGGAGTTAACTGAATGGATTATACGACAGTGCGTAATATTGCCTTTTAGTTGGCAGTTTTAAGTTTGTAAAACGACTGTTTAATAACATGTTGTCATTAGTTTACGTCATTAGTAGTAACGTGTTTAAAAGATTTCATTAGGCACGTTGTCAGTAGCAACATGTTTTAAAATTTTTAAAACACGCAAAATTACGACCGGTTGCTGGTAATCCTAATTTACATTTTTTTTTATATTTACCGTGTTTTCTAGATTCTATCGTAGATAAAATATTGTACTATACACATGCGTAAAGCATCTTTAGTCACTCGCGGGGCTTAAAACGCTCGCTCACTCGCGTTTTAACTCTACCCCACGCGTGCCTAAAGAGTAGCTTTACGCACTTGTATCGTAAATTACTATTATGTAGAATTATTAAAACTTGATAATTTTGCCGGCTAAATTTAGTTACTTTTTTAGTCCTAGTGTATGGTAAAAAGTATTTCTGAGGACATGTGGACTGCGGTTAGAAATAAACAGGTATTAAAATCTTGTGTTATGAAAAACCTCTGCTTATTCTTAGGTGTGGAGTAGGATGTTTAGTGTCAGCTGTGAATCTGGTATGAATACGAATTTAATCCTCGACAACTAATGTTAGATACTTTGAGGCGACTTTTTCTACTAATTAACACTGACCTGAATAGTCTACTGTTTTATGCTTTCAATTCACCATCGCTTAGTTCGTTTTCCTCTATTTCAGAATTTACACATTTATTTAAATCTGTTTGCCAAAAATTGAATAATGTTTGAATAGAATAATATTTCAGTGTCGTTTTTCCATGTTTAATTAACCACTGATCATCCGCAAAATGTTCATTATATAAACGGCGTGTTGCCTTAAAATCCTTAATTTTCTGTTAGTTACCCAGACACGCTTTATTTTCTCATTGCTTAGAAAACGATGTAAAGAATATCCCAGACCTGTTCGATTTTTACAATTAATCGCTGAATAACCAGCCATTGCACAATATTTTTTTTCGACTGTCATTTGACAACAGAAAGTTGACATTTGCCGCTGAGCGTGCGTTTTCATCTTTTTGCCGCTCGCCGAGCGTTTTGGGTTTCCGCGTGAACAAAATAGGTAGCCACGTCCGAATGTTTCCTTGACAACGCCCGTCATTTGTGGAAATAATCGCGTCACATGTGAGAGACTGCGGAACTAATGTTAACTTGATTGTCAATTAATTTTTGCGATAAAATGAAATTTGATATTTTCCTTTAATAATATGCTCAGTCGTCGAAAAAATAGTATGTATATTTCGAGCTAAAAGTGCGCTTGCCGCTTTTGCATGATTGCTGGTTTCGACTTCGTTTCAACCAGCAATATTCATGCGCAAGCGGCAAGAATGCACTTTCAGCTCTTAACATACAATATACTATTTTCGTACACTAGCATTGAAAGAGCTACTTTGCCGTACAATTTATTAATTAGAAAGTTACACTTTGCCGTATTCGTACGGCAAAGTAGTACCGTGCGGTATTCGTACGGCAAAGTAGCAGTAGAATTTTACTTTGCCGTACAAATACCGCAAAGTGTACCTTTCTAATTAATAAATTTTACGGCAAATTCAGATGAGGGGATAAATTTATTATTCCGTTTTGTATGCTAGTGTACGAAAAAATATTGTACGAAACTTGTATGAAAGTGGCTTTGCCGTACTCGTCTCGAAATTCCGGACTCGGCCTAACGGCCTCTTCCGGAAACATCTCACTCGTACTGAAAAGCTCCACTTTCTATACTTTTAACGTAAATTACTATTGTTTTAACAAATTAAAAATATTTGGTAAGTATTTGTCGCAACTGTCACAAAATGTGATTCTAATTTGTAGTAATAGTTGCAAAACTGTTGTCCACAGGTATGCATGATCTGCATAAAATATAAATTCAATAAAAATCAGGTACTTCATGGTTTGTGGATCCACAGTGAGTCGCCTACATGTCCCAACTCTTGATATATAGGGACTCTAGTGGGGTCTGGCACATTGTGAATGGGGGGCGGTATGAGGGTATTAAAATGCGAAATGGACAGTTAAACAAATTGTTCGCCAGCTCTAGGCGTTCGGTAAAAGACAATCGGTTAAGCGCAGATACAAGCATATGATTGGTTTTTAAAACATTAAAGCTGGGCCAATAAGATCCCATAAAAAAACAACGCAGTGGATAGACACGTAGATCCAGGAATTTTATTTAAACACACCCAATAAATTGTTTTGATGCATATTAAGGGACGAAAAGCTGCCATGGCAGCATGTCCAAATATAAGCATTTAATTCGTTTTCATAAAATTAAAGCTTGGCCACCGCAGTCGCGTGAAAGAGCCCATTCTTTGGTCACAAGCAGATATAGACATTTTATTCAAATTGGGCTAACGAAATTAGACAAACTGCTAGTTCTCGTTTTAGCGAATGCCTCTATCTGAAATAAAAATTATACATATGTATTTCTTAATATGCCGATCATATTATTTTGATTTTCTTAGTATTTCTACAACTAACTTACCTGCTGATTTCTAACTAACCGATCCTGATTAATTTATGATATTTATTTCACTTTCCAACTTCACGCATTCCAATATTTAATGAGCAACTCATTTGAAGATTTTACTCCACATTTCCATTTCATTCGATCCACCATGAAATACTTGTAAAAAAAGGTATATTTTCCTTAAAATACAAATAAAAACAAACAAAAGAAACCAATAATATCAATGTGCATTGCCATGTGACTTAGCATTTTGACGATTTGCGCGAAAGTTCAAGCTCAGGTCTTTTCAGTTTCTTGTGCCTTTGCTTGCTCTCCGCGCTTGAAGAACGTCCTGCTGCCACTCGCTTTGCACCTTTAGCTAATCCATGCCCAATTTTTCGACGAGAAATGGACCCTGGTTGAACACAAATATTTCTTTTAAAGCTTCTAGTTCCAATTTGCGCCAAAAACGAAGACAATTGTGCAGCCGTAGAAACTTTTTCCAGTTTTGAGTTAACTTTCTTGATAATGTTCAAGATGGTAGTGCCCTTCTTTGTTCTGGCCATATCAATTATGTTTTCAAAATTGTCCCTCAGCCGCTCAAGTTATATATATACATAATTTTCATCAAAAGATGCAGGCATATCTCTTCTACTTATTTCCACGTGTTTTGATGTTGTTGCCTCAAAGTTTACTTCTTGTGTTGTGGATGGAATAGTCATAGGTGTAAAAAAAGTCCTTTGAAGCCTCTGCTAATTCTCCTAATGCCATCTGCGCGAACATAATTTTATCAGCGGTAGATAATGAAGGAGCTGTGGTAATATTGCCATACTCTTTGTGGACCGCGCACAAATGCGCATAGAATCTTCATCCTCTACCAGTAGGGCACTCGCACAGGGTAAATCTGAGAACACCTTGTACTTAACATTTTCTGTGGAGGAACACTCAACTTCGTATTCACAGGCGGAAATTTTAAAAACCT
The DNA here is from genome assembly GCA_940337035.1 of Agriotes lineatus. Lineage (NCBI taxonomy): Eukaryota > Metazoa > Arthropoda > Insecta > Coleoptera > Elateridae > Agriotes > Agriotes lineatus. Next base: position 138,059 of record CALNHX010003578.1, on the reverse strand, counting down.
TGATGTTTGTAGAAGCTTGGACGAATTTTGAGTAGAGCAAATAATTTTCATTAAAAAAAAACATTAACATCAACACTACCAAACACAATTAAAGCCAGAGTATTTGACCAATACGTAGTGCCTGTACTGACGTATGGAACGGAGACTTGGGCTTTAAATAAAACGATTGTGACTAGACTACGGATTACCCAAAGAGCGATGGAAAGGCGCATGATAGGCATAACCCTCCGAGACCATATAGGAAACGTAGAAATAAGAAAAAGATCGAACGTAACGGACGTGATATACACAACATGCAAACGAAAGTGGAACTGTGCCGGATACATTGCCAGATTAAGTGACAATAGATGGACAAAGGAAATAAGAGAATGGAGACCTCGACACAACAAATAAGGAATAGGACGCCCACAAATCAGGTGGACAGACGACATAAAGAGACATGTAGGCGGAAACTGGCTACAAATAGCTCACAACAGAACAGAATGGAAACGACTTGGGGAGGCCTTGGGAGGCTTTGATGTTGATGAAATAATAAATTTTCGGTTACTCGATTGTTTGCATAATCTAGAAGTCGCAGTTCGTGGTATTTTTGAAATGTTGTAGCTATAAAGTCCACCAAAGCACACATATTAAATGCTTTGTATCTTTCCAGTACTATATCCTTAAAACTATGTAGTGACGATTCAACGATATTATTGGTGTTGTGTCTTCGTGTTATCAGCTGTGAGCGGTGGGCGAAACACCATTCTGTTCGTCTATTCCAAAGTTTTATAATATCTTTTAAATAGTTCTGATATTTTTTGGAGACTGCGTAGCGGTCGCTTCGTATTCCGAATAAACGATGTTTTTAAATAAAACCATTAGCATTTATCTGTCGTCTTTGTGTATTGTGTGGTTACTGTGGGACCTGGACACAACGCCCACTGGTCACAACGTCCACCACCTAGTATGGCCGCCATGTTGGACACAACGTCCACTTTCAAATTTGGTCACAACGTCCACCTTGGACACAACGTCCACCGCCATAACGCCCACTCTGGTCACAACGTCCACCTTCGCATTTGGTCACAACGTCCACCTTGGACACAACGTCCACCGCCATAACGCCCACTCTGGTCACAACGTCCACCGACGCCTCTTGAGAATAACAGTTTACGGCGTCGGTCGTAACGTCCACTCTGGACACAACGTCCACCGCCATATCGCCCACTCTGGTCACAACGTCCACTTTCAAATTTGGTCACAACGTCCACCTTGGACACAACGCCCACCGCCATAACGCCCACTCTGGTCATAACGCCCACCTTCGCATTTGGTCACAACGTCCACCTTGGACACAACGTCCACCGCCATAACGCCCACTCTGGTCACAACGTCCACTTTCATATTTGGTCACAACGTCCACCTTGGACACAACGTCCACCGCCATAACGCCCACTCTGGTCACAACGTCCACTTTCAAATTTGGTCACAACGTCCACCTTGGACACAACGTCCACCGCCATAACGCCCACTCTGGTCACAACGTCCACCTTCGCATTTGGTCATAACGTCCATCTTGGACACAACGCCCACTTTTGTTTTACTGGTTATTTATTAATAAATTTTTAACTGTCTTCGTTAATGCTTTTTGAGTGGACTAATGTTTTCTAGAATTTAAAAAAAAATTGGTTTTAGTTTCAACTATTTCCTTCCCATGCTTGACGATTTTGTCTCTCTTTTCTGCTGGGTTTTGTCTAGTGTATGTATTTCCAGCTCATTTCTCATATAAATAGGTATATGAAGCATATGGGTCATAGTATAATACTAAATATACCTAGAGATTCATTGATTTGCGTTACACCTCATTCTTGTTCAGCGGCAAATTTACTTGACAAATTTTTTAGCAAAACATTCTGACAGAAAAAGTCAAAATTTAATAGACTATTTTAATGCACTTGGTATATTACTGTTGACTATTTCCATCAAAACGACCAATTAGAGATCTAGAATTTAAAAATTTTAACCAATCACATATGAATGACATGGATAGTTTTGAACTAGTGCAAATTATCGATAACTTTGAATCTTTTGCGCTAGCGCAAATTCCCAATTCATTCTGGAATTCAAACATTAATTTGGTTTTGTATGTAGGTCAATTCATATCTCATCCATACATACCCAGTGTGCCATTGAAAGCAATTGTTTGTAGTAAAAAATCGAATAGATCCAGAACTCTGAAGCGAATTTCAAAAATTGAACGTAATTATAAAGCTTAAAAAATAGAAAAATTCAAATATGTAAATTATACAGGGAGTTCCATTTCAAAAAATGAAGTTGAATGCGACGCTTCAAAAATGGTCCACCCTGTATAGTGCCAAATAATTTTTCAAACTGAACTTTGACTTCCATTTGTAGTAAAAATGTACACCGTGCAGGAGTATGCTGATATGTTTTTTGTGTATGGTGTTCTGGTGATGTTGGATCTGCAGTACGTCGATATTTTGTCTTTATTATTGTTGGATTTAAAATTATCAAACTGCTTTTAAAAAGTGTTCTAAATTATGTATGTAGACGGCGTACTTAACAATTGTTTTCGCAGCCTACCTTAAGACACTGGGCCAAGCCTCCAATTAAAGGCAAAGTACAGTAGTTCTCAACTGTTTTTTTTTTATTTTCAACATTCGTTTTTACGAAAACTATGCATCTAAGTCTAAAATGGATTAGGACTTTTCGACTCTATCGCTTCCCCTAGCATCTCCAGAAGTGACAGGGTTGACTTTCCTGACACCCTGTATAATGTAGCGCTTAGTTCAGTTCAATATATTTAACGGCGCAATCGAAGTTTCCCGTACGATCGACTCATCCTGTAGTTAATAAATACCACTCACCTGACGTTTTCATGATGAAACGGAAGCAGATTAAGAGTTATTCGGTGAGGACATCTTTCGTTCACACCATCAGAGTGTACTTAAACCTGCCAAATATCTTTAATTTGTAGAAATGCCGACATACAATTTTTAAATAATCCCAACACTGTCGAAAACCGCCTTTGAAACTACTTTTAATCCTCTTACACAACCGCAATAAAATTACAGTATTACAAACCCTTACTTGAAAGGCCATCGCACTTTTAGACGCACCGCGGGTAGATCATCGGAGAGTAAAATTTGCACGCCACACATTTATAAGTAATTATCATATATATAGTAATTAGCCCAATGCCGTAGATAACTGATCTTTTAACCATTTTAAATTATACATTTACATTTCACTGAAAGGACGATTCAGAGTAAAACATTCTTGTTTTTCGACGTATGTTTGTTTCTTTGTGAATCATCCAATCATCTTTAGTTTTAAAAATTTTTAATTTAAAAGATGTTATATTCCAACAAAATTTAGATATCATTGCAATTAATAAAACTTGGTTATCATCAATTGTACCTAACCACTTGATCTCAAATCTCAGGGCGCGTTTTCATGAATTTGAATTCAATTCATGAATTTGAATTAATATATCCATACACGCCTACATTTTTTTTGCTCTATTCGGGAGCCAAGTGGGGATGCGTGAATGACCAATGAAACTAATCAGGTAAGTATTTTTCTTACAGAAATCCAGAATTTCGTTTCCCACGGATTTGGTGCAAAAATCGGAAAACATTTTATTACAATTTTAACGCTGCTGCACCCCCAACTTATGTCCGACCAACGTTGTAAATAAAGGAAGTGCATTGAACTTGGTTATGAATAATTTTAGTAACAGCATAAATAGCGTGAGAACTAATTCACAAATATAGAATTGACGAAAACTTGAGAACTAATTAGTATGAAGGTACAAATATTTAATTAAACTAAAAACTAGAGTTCAAAATTCTAATTCAATGCAGTGTTTTCGAAAAGTAAATCAATTCAATGTTAATAATTCCAATTCAATTCAGCTAATTCTAAAGTCAATTCAACGCAATTTAATAAATTCAACGCAATTCGGTCAATTCAGATAATTTAATTCAATTCCACCAATTCATATAAATTCGATTTAAATGCAAAGAAGGTGTACATACTATTCACAAGTTTTTAAACCCTCGGTTCCATAAAATCGTGTTTATGGAGCATTTACAAGACATTTAGAATATGACTGAATGTTCTCAAATTTGTACTGTATTTAATGGGAGGCTTGCTTCATTCCTGGAAAGGTCAGATAAAAAGTACCCACGACAAACTTAAATCCATGAATGAAAATTGTTCACAATTATACATTTTAAATGTCCTCAGTTCTTCTATTTTGCACTCAATTTCAATGGTGTCTTAAAACATACCAATCCCAGCTTAAGTAGATAACATTTTAGATTTTACGTACTTGTCGTCTAAGTGTTTGAAGAGTGCACTTCATTTTCGTTATGATCGTACTTATAACTTTTTGTGTTTTCAAAAATGATCCATAGTTACCGATAATAAATCAACTTCAAACGGATTTAGGATTAAATCTCACACGTCCAAAAAGAAGCTTTAAATACGAGTTCTATACAATTCTTTCGGCTACCATATATTTATGCTAAAAGGGATTAGAAAACGTCAACGTAATTTCAAATTGAAAATTCATTAAAAATCATGTTAGGTATACTTTCGTTGTTTTAAAAAATTAAAATCTCACCAAATTTAATAAATAGTTTGACAGAAGCATGCAATAAAGTGACAAATGCAGGCAATAATATTTTTTTTCTTCAAACGGCAGTAAAATATGGCATTATACTGCTGGATTGATGATGCTAAACTGTCACTTTATTGCCAAGCGGCAGATAATAACTTTATCTGCCGCTGACGACTTTATCTGCCGCTCGTCAGCGGCAGATAATATTATCTGCCGCTGACGAGATCAAGTAATTTTCTTCGAATTTTGTTCACAAAGTAGTAGATAATTTGTTATAAAAACGTTTGAAGAAAAAATACTATATGTTATTCGGAGCAAAAGTATCTTTATGTGGCTCGGCTGTACTTATCTGCCTCGCAAGCTCGGCAGATAACCCGTCCAGCCTCGCCACATAAAATATAACTTTTTCATAATTCACAGTTTGCAGCCAATCATAAAATTCTATTTTCATTATTCAATAGTTTGCAAGTTGCAACCAATCAGAAAATTCTATTTTCATTACTCAATAGGTTGTAGCCAATCACAAAATTCATTCTTATTATTAAATGACTTTTGAAGTTAACATCTGTCACAAATGTCATAATTGGGAAATATGAACACAAGACTCCTATTGCATAGGAGTAGATAAAATATCGTATTATATTCGCGATTATGGCGCAAATGTCATCTTCGTGAATAATGGCTGTCATACTCGCTCATATAATAATATACTACATTGCATAGTATGCAATAACAACATGCTTTTGGCATATGGAAAGTGTCAAATAATAGCTCCTTTAGGAAATGGTAGTCGAAAAAAGTAATTTATTTCGCCTAATACAATATGTATCTAAAATGGCGAGAAACCACACATGTAGATATTCCTTGTAAAATTCTGAGTAGAAATGTTAATACTAAAATGTTGGACTTATCGTCATGAGCTCTCATGAATGCTAGTTAAAAACAATTTTTATTTAAGTACAGTAACTTTTCTGTTCGAAATACGTCAAAATATCACCAAGGAAAGTTGTTCAAAATGTAAAATTGCCGTACCATGCAAATTTTCAGAAATATCAACTTACTTTCAAGAATCGTATCATTAGGTTTAAGTTTGCAATGTTTTGCTATCCTAATACTGAATATATTTAAGAATATAATCATAAAATTTTGGACTCCAATATCTTCAAAAAATATTATACAATTTGTTTAATTATTTATTCCTACTCAGGAAGCGCTCCTTAATAGCGTTACATTTTCACAACACCCTGTATAATGTAAAAATAATATTCCCCAGCATATAGCCTTCTATTACGCCACACGTAATTAATTTAGATTTTTATGTAATCTTCTTAATATGCCCGTCTCCATCTTGATATCGCACAATTACTTTTTGAGAGGTCATATGTAAATCGGAAGTACTCCAAAGCAATTCCACAAATATCATACATTTCTATCGTACCAATTAAAATTGTGTGACTCACACAATCAAAGGTTTTGGGTTAATCCCATATTGTTAATGGCTGTAGTACTTAGTTATATAGGTAGGTAGTGTAAAATAAATGATTAAAAATGGTTTTGTTTGTATTTAAAACAATTACTTTAGTTTCATATCAATAAACTTTATTAACTAGACTATTTCTACTTTTATAATAGGTACATTTATTGTTTTAATATTTACTTTATATCCCGGGAGCCACAACGTTACTCGTAAGGCTGCTAATTCACACAGATTCGGTATTCGAATCTTATAAATTTCTGATACCGACAGCCCATCGTCGAAATGTATTTAGATTGGAAGACGCAATTTCTTTGTTCAGATTCGCAGGTTCGAATATTATGTTGAGATTCGAATCTTGAGCTCAGATTCAAATCTTACGTTCACATTAGGTGTTACGTATTACAGAGGTTCAAATTCGAATTTCATATTCAGATTCGAAAATTAGAATCTTAGGGATTTGAATCTGTTTAGATTCGGGATGCCAATCTTAAGAATTTAAGAATATTGACAGCCCTACGAGGAATTCTTTAAACTCGCCTTATGAGATGTAAAATTTATAATAAAAAATATTATTATTTCTAAACTTCCCAATGTAGAAATGTTTTAAGAGTATATTTTACTATGTCGATTAGTAATCCTTCTAGAAAAATATGTCTCACTTTTAAAACTTAAAAATTATATCTACCAAACTGTATTGGATAGAGCGTTAACGTTATCCATAATTCAGATAGAAGCAGAAGCAATGCGGTCTTTGAATTATGACGAGATATTAAACGATTTCACTGAATTAAATTCTAGAAAAAAAAACTATATTTCCTTTATTAGTTAGGTATTGTTTATTACTTGTAATTTATTTTCATTTTGTTACTTTTTACTTCGATCGTCTGAAAGACGAAGGAAGTATTGTAATCACGAAAAAATCACCTTCCGAGATTTCTTCAGATCTGCAGGTTTCAGGGTCTCTAGATGACGAAAAACAGGTTTTCTCAATTCCGTCTGTCTGTCGGCGGTATAACTCAAAAACTATTTGTCGGCGGAAGATGATATTTTGCATACACATTATATATATATATATATGGAATGAAACCGGGAAAATATCAGACAAACATATACAAGGTAAACACCATAAAAAATTACACTTTGTTTATTTTGCGTTAATTTTGAAATAGAAGAAAGTAATAATTTTCACATGGGTCAGGTTTTACACTTGTCAAAAATAGGACTCAACAGATACAGGATAATGTCACAAATGGGTCTAACATTTCAACAATAAGACCGTTCCTTTAAATAGAGGCGCGCGTCGCACTCATTTCAATTAGGCTCAATGGCGCAGTTCGACTTTTCGATGCAGTCGATTGCTACGCAGGTGCAGTTACGATCGCTATGCAGATGCGACGGGTTCAAACCCCAGCGGGATACATTTTTAAAAATTTGTAAATTGATATAATTCGCGCGAGGGAAGTTCGGCATAAACCCATTTAGATTTTTTAGTACTGTTCCTATTAAAATGACTTTTTTAAACAATTACGTAGTACATTATACAAAAAAAAGTAAAGCGTGATTTTGTTCGAAGTGTAAGTTTAAAGCCGAAGGGCGAAGCCCCCGGGCTACAAATACACAGAGGGAAAAATGGCGTTCACTCCTGCCTTGTATATATTATTTTTTCCACGACCTATAGTAGAAACAATTATTTTCATAAAGCGTTACAGTCAATTGGAATTATACTGTAATATTTAGTAGGATTTTGAATTGTATTATAACAACATACATCTTATATATATTCTTTATAATGAATATATGCTTTAAAATGAAAATTCTGCCACAATTCTTATAACCAATCTAGAAACTGATTTTTACTCCCAATCGTGGAAAAATATATGTATTTTCTTCAGCTGGCTTTTATCTTTATGCTTCGGGAATTCACGTGTAATATATGTTTGGTGAAAGTGAAATGGGCGGCGCTGTCATTTAAAATCATGCCACCACTAAACCCCATGTTTGACTCTCTCGTCTAGGGTCCGGAAATATCTAAAATCGGCCCTGAAGGTCCTCTATCTGACCCAGTTAACTAACAGAGCTGCCTAATTTGTCAATGTCATTTAGAGACCCTAGGTAACATAAAGAAACTACAGTATTATAAGCATTAAAATATTCTAAAGTATGTGGTAAAACACTAAAAGCAAATAGGGGATTTGTACTTAGTAGAACAAAAATCCAGCAGAAAATAGGACCAAAATCGTCAAGAATGGGGAGGAAATAGTTGAAACTATAAATTGTTAAAAAAAATACATAAAATAGCCTAAAACCAATTTTTTTTTAAATTCTAAAGAACATTAGTCCACTCAAAAAGCATTAACGAAAGCAGTTAAAAATTTATTAATAAATAACCAGTAAAACAAAAGTGGGCGTTGTGTCCAAGGTGGACGTTATGACCAAATGCAAAGGTGGACGTTGTGACCAGAGTGGGCGTTATGGCGGTGGACGTTGTGTCCAAGGTGGACGTTGTGACCAAATTTGAAAGTGGACGTTGTGACCAGAGTGGGCGTTATGGCGGTGGACGTTGTGTCCAAGGTGGACGTTGTGACCAAATTTGAAAGTGGACGTTGTGACCAGAGTGGGCGTTATGGCGGTGGACGTTGTGTCCAAGGTGGACGTTGTGACCAAATTTGAAAGTGGACGTTGTGACCAGAGTGGGCGATATGGCAGTGGACGTTGTGTCCAGAGTGGACGTTACGACCGACGCCGCAAACTGTTATTCTCAAGAGGCGTCGGTGGACGTTGTGACCAGAGTGGGCGTTATGGCGGTGGACGTTGTGTCCAAGGTGGACGTTGTGACCAAATGCGAAGGTGGACGTTGTGACCAGAGTGGGCGTTATGGCGGTGGACGTTGTGTCCAAGGTGGACGTTGTGACCAAATTTGAAAGTGGACGTTGTGTCCAACATGGCGGCCATACTAGGTGGTGGACGTTGTGACCAGTGGGCGTTGTGTCCAAGACCCGTTACTGTCCCAAGGCCACCTCCAAATCGCTTGCATTACGTGAAAATGCATAGACGCAGTATGCTACTTGGAAAACACAGTCTAAGGAGTTTCTTTTCGGCGCAACTGTCGTCAGTCATTATTATGTTAGGTGCACCTTGCCCACAAAATGCAATAGGTCCTATCAAAGTTTTGAGTTTTGTAAATGCTTGGGTAGTTTTGCTCTGTTTCTTCAGTGTGTAACACAACACCTAAAGGTATACCACCAATTTTCGAAGCGCAAAACACAAATATTACTACCGTGTTTGTTTGCTCACAAGACCCACTAGAATCTATGCAAATTATATCCTTTGAAAAATCCATACTGTGTGCTCGCCTTATAGTAGGTGTTAAAATGGCAACAATATTTAATTCTTTAGCGCACAACAATTCGATAGACTTCTCTTCATAAAGTCTTTTGCTTTAAAAGTCTCGAAGTATTGCCAAGATCTCTGCCGCCGCAGTTTGTTTTCCTTAAAATGGTAATTTTATAGTAAAAATAATACAAAAAACTAATTATTATTTATCTCCATTCGTCGTACAGTACATAAATTTGCCGAAGTCTAGGGTTCAACTGAGAATTGGCTAACATAGTAACATCAGAAAGCTCCGTACAAGTTCCATGTTCTCCAATAATGCTCAATTCATGAAACTTATCGGCAGCTGCAGGACTCATTCCAATGTTAAAATATACAACAAATTTTGTTTTTGTAGCCTCTGACAAACGCAAATAGCTAAATGCTTCACCAACTTGGACGCGATGATTATGTTTGTAATTGACCTAAAAATGTACGTATTGCATTTTCTTATCTTTATTAGGCGAAATGGCAAACCTCACCTTTATTTCGGCATTTAATCCTTCCTTGTTTACGGTATTTATCGTTTTTAATCGTGTCCTTATTTGTCATCGTTAAGAGAACACTAATAGACGTGTCGCTGTTCAAATTGCGTCGACGACAATTTATCCATCTGCGATTCCTTCGATTTATTCAGGCAACTGTGTTGACATTTGTATAATTTCCTATATACGTATCGTGTGGGATGTGGATATGTTTTCCACACTATCCAGTTTGTGCAGGTAGTCTCAGAGCAAGGTTTTTATATATGGAGAAGGTTGGAGCATGTGACTGCCATTGCTGTGACGTCATAATGTGGTGGGAATTTTAAATTTAGTCGTTGTGCGTTTTGAAAAGGTATCTTTTAAAAAGCAAAAACTTCACATTTATGCCGTACCATCTGGTTTAAGTCGTCTTTTCATAGCTGATTGATGACAAAAATGTGCTTTAAACCTCATTTCAAACTGTCCTTGAGTGAAATGCACCGAACAAATTTTAGATACATTGCTGGGTTCCCATGTCTCGGATTTGTCATAAAACTGTTGCCACAGTGTTCTGAGGTTTTTATCTTCGGAAATGCATGAAATGATATTGCTGGGTTAATATTTTCCTTATCATCCCTCTAAAACACCTTGTTTCAATTTACGTTACGCTACGCTACATTTGCTGCATTACCTACCTTGGCAGATTTATTTGTACAGTGTTTGACAGCACAATAATGCCCCGGCATTTTTATTTACATCAAAAACGGTAAATGCTACTCTTTCTGATAAAATTTATACATTGTACAGGTTAGGTCCCCTGTCCGAGACACACTCCATATTCCACTGTTTGCGGCAACCTTTCTCCATATATAAAAACCTTGGTCTCAGAGAACTTGGATATCCACTCATTGATGTCGCGGGCTGCAGCTGTCGTCGAACTTACTTCGCACAACTGTCATAAAATTCTCTAAACTCTGCACTTCGCTTTTATCTTTAATTACCACACTGGCGCTATCAATGCAAATAGTTCTTTTAGTTGCGACATCGTATAAAAGTACCACTAAAGATCTGTCACCTCGTAGCACTTTATGTATTCACATTACGATAACCGCATCACACAAACTAACCCAAACAATGCATCATCATATGTAAACGCGCACGCAGGCTACGCCGCAATTTGAATTCCAAATCCCAACCTAAAGCTACGTGTCCACTTGAGAGGAACTCGCGAGAGTTACTGTCGAAGTTACTCTCAATTGCCAGTCCATTTGAGAGTATTTTTGAGAGTTTTGACTATCCGAGAGCTACGATCAGACTGGACGGCTTACTCTCAGATAGTTCTCTCAAGAGCCGTGTCCACTGTTGAATTGTGTCGGTGCTCTCGCGAGTAAGTTTAAAAACTTGAACTGCAAACAACTACTAAATAACTGTCAGTTTTCCATCCCTGCTGTAAGCTTCTTTTCTAATAATCATGGATGTAGAAAAATTACAGCTGCAAATGTGAGATGCCATTTCTGTCTACGAACGCGTTATGGCCACATTACGATTTTTGGCAACGGGTAATTTATACTTCATATTTCCATGTAACACACTTTTATTATTATTATAATTACATCAAATAATGAATATAAAACAAGTTACATATTAGTGTAATCAAATGTATTGAAGAAGCTTCCACATGTCATGGAATTATCTTCTTCTGGCTAAAATTATTGGGGGGAAGGTAATGGTGAAAGGGCACTTGAGAGGTTGTATAGTGACGAGGCAGAAGTAGAAACAAATGAGGATGAAGATGAGCAGCATATACATTGTCTTCTTCCTCTACGATGCGAACTATGGCCTTCCTAATTTCAGTTCTCAGTCTTTTTTTATTGATGTCTGATCGCAATCCTTTCAACTCCATTGCGACATACTGACCAAATTGATCATCTTCGTTCGGTTGTTTTAGAAGAACTGTCATTGCCTGTTTGAACACTTTGTCATCATCATCATCATCATTCTACTTTTTTGTGTTAGCTTAAATTGCCTTTTCTTTTCCAGTGGGTGTACTTTTCTATTATCACCTTCATTCTTTTGAATAGTCACTGTATATTGGCTTTGTGATTCTTCTGACTGCGATTCTGCCTAGAATGAAAATAAACAAAATACTTGTAAAGGGTTTACCAATAAGGGTTACCTACAATTGAAATAGAATAAAACTCAAAATATTTAAGGAAATTCAGAAATGTTTATTAAATATGAAAATATAAAACATCTCAATTATGTGAGAAACAGAATTTCGGCCAAATGACCGCCGCGGCTCCTTTGGCAGGCCTCAATTCGCTTGATGAAATTCACCATGACATTCCTGAACATTTCTCTCGGAATGTCGTCGATAACCCATTGGATTTCAAGTTTAAGTTGTTCAATATTCTGTCAATGGGTAGCGTAGACCTTTCCCTTCACGCATCCCCACAAAAAATCTAGCGGCGTCAAATCACACGAGCGTGGTGGCCAATTCACGTCGCCGTTTCTAGAGATAACACGGCCGGGGAATTCCGTTCGCAGCAAATCCAGTGTCGCACGCGCCGTGTGGCTTGTTGCAAATGTTTCTTATGCCCATGCGCTGAAAACGAGGCCATAAATAGCTATTTAAGTAACAAGGAATGTAAGGACCTATTAACATTTGAGGTAGGCAAGTACAAGCCAAGACGAAGTCGAGGCTTGTTGCATGCCGAAAATGTTAATAGACGATACATTCTGAGTTATCTTATTATATTTTTCCCGCTGCTTATCGAAATTTTCCTAGATTTTTGAAAAAATCGTTTGGTTTGTCACCTGTCACCAGGATTAATTTTTGTCAGTCGTGTTACCTGTGAGTGTCACATGTCACATAAACACTTGGAATTTATAAACAAAACGTCTAAATCTGCATCTTGCTTTGCTAATTTTATTATCCTAGGAACTTAATAATAATAAGTTCCGTTGTCAAGAAAAAGCAGCAAACAAAATAATATAATCAACGACTTACACGTTTTGTTACTAAGGCTGTATCACTGACTTACATGATCAGCAGCCGGAAAAACTCATTAATCATGGCGCGATACCTTTCACCGTCCACCGTAATCGCTCTTCCCTTCATCCAAAAAAGGCTCTTAATCTTATTCCAGACCATCAGTTTGGCTTTCGAGAGCAGCATTCAACCATACATCAAGTCCATCGAGTTGTAGACTTTATAAATCAATCATTCGAAGAAAAGATGTATTGTACAGCAGCATTTCTTGATGATAGCCAGGCTTTTGATAAAGTCTGGCATGATGGTCTCCTTTATAAATTAAAATCTGCACTACCGCACTCGTACTACATTATTCTCAAATCTTACTTAGATGGTAGATACTTTCAAGTCAAATATGAACAACAACTATCTGATCTTCATCAAATCCTATCTGGTGTACCCCAGGGCAGTGTGCTGGGGCCGCTCTTGTACCTTATCTTCACTGCTGATCTGCCCACCAATGATCAATTATTTACGGCCACATTTGCCGATGACAAAGCAATTATGGTTAAGCATAAAGACCCCATTATAGCTGCGGAGATCCTGCAGGAAAATTTAAACGAGATAGAGACATGGGCAAAAAGGTGGAGGATGAAAATAAATGAAACTAAATCACATCATATTACTTTCACAAAATGTAAAGGCAACGTACCTCAAGTCTTCATGCATAATGCACCACTACCACAAGTAACAGAGATGAAATACCTAGGCTTGCACCTTGACAGGGAACGTGAAAAGACCACATTTGGAAAAAACGGAAGCAACTCGGTTTAAAATTTAGCAAACACTATTGGTTACTGGGAAGAAAATCCAAATTGTCTCTTCGTAACAAACTCCTCGTATATAATGTAGCATTCAAGCCCATCTGGACCTATGGGATACAACTCTGGGGCACAGCAGCCTGTACCAACATTCAAATCATCGAACGCTTCCAGTCCAAAGTGTTACGCGCTATGTGTGATGCTCCATATTTCCTAAGAAATGCAGACATTTTGTGTGATCTGAAAGTGGACTCCGTGAAAGACACTATAGTGAAGCACAGTGAAAAATATTTAAATAAATTGGAATTTCATCCTAACTATCACGCTGTAAATCTTCTTGATAACAGTGCAAACGTCCAAAGACTCAGTAGAATTAAGCCACTTGACTTGCCACATAGATTTATACAGCTGTAAATGTTTAATTAGTAATTATTGTAACATCTAGTCGCTAAACATATTATTTGTAAAAAATCTTGGTGTTAGGATTGATGGATCCTGTCTCTCACATCTATTCATGACACTTTTAATCGTTTATCTGTTTTGCTTATTGTATTCCTTTGTTATACAGATTGCAATTAGTTAATAAATTTATTTAAAAAAAAAAAATCGCTCTTCCTTCGTCGTTCTCGAAAAAGAACGGACCAATGATGCCTCCGCCCCAAAATGCACACCACACAGTAACACTTTCTGGATACAGCGTTTTCTCAACAATCTCATGTGGATTCTCCAGTCCCCAAATGCGGCAGTTTTGTTTGTTAATGTATCCATGGAGATCGAAATGTGCCTCATCACTCAGAATGATTTTTTGATAAAAATTGGGATCTGTCCTCACCTGCGCCAATATCCATTCAGCAAACGCACGACGCTGGCCATGGTCTGGGGGCTTCAATTCCTGTGTTAGCTGAATTTTGTAGGCATGGAGAGACAAATCCTTCGTCAGAATACGCTAAGTTGTCATTTGCGAGAGGCCTAACTCCTGCGAACGACGAGGAACTGAGAGTTTAGGGTCCTCGGCGACACTGGCTGACAGCAGTGATGTTTTCGGCTGAACGGCCAGAACGAGCACGTACAGGTGGTCTTTAGTCCATCACCGACCCGGTAATCTTGAATTTCTTGACAATGTTTCGAATTGTCTGCTCAGTTGGCCGATTAAACTGACCAAACGTAGCACGCAATGCGCGATGTCTAGCGCGCACAGATAAGCCCGACTCGAAATTTTTTTTCACGATTGTAACCGCTCAGCTGTGCTGTAAGACGCCTTGATAACAATTGAGTAAGTTGACAGATTGAGAATAACACTTTTGTTTTTCGCAAAGATAGCGCGATCTCGTAGATACGAGTCGTCAAAAACCCTAATCCCTATTGGTAAACCCGTTATATGAAATTTATTGAACTATTGCATTTTAGACCACTGCTAAAACTGACATTCAGAGAACAATATTGCATTTTAGTTTCAGTTTCCAAATTCTACGAACATTGACCGAAGCTGATTGAAGGACAGATGGAATTTTCTTGATTGCTTAGGGGCCATTGATGGCAAGCACATTGTTATGCAAGCTCCAGAAAATAGTAGAAGTCATTTTTATAATTATAAGGCTAAACACAGCATTGTTTTATTAGCTATAGCTGACGCCAAGTATAATTTTACGTATGTTGACGTTGGGTGCAATGGAAGAATATCTGATAGGGGAGTCTTTCAAAATTATTCATTGAGTGAAGAACTTGAAGAGGGAACTTTACACTTTGGGTGAAGTTCCATGACAATATAGACACATTTAATTAGTCTAAACTAAAGTGCGTGATTTGATGTATTGAATTGTTTTTTGTTAATAAATACTTTCATGAAGGAAAAAATTTGTTTTTTTCACTCACCGCATTACTTGTTGATTTCAGCGATGTTTTTGTTGATGGTGAAGATTTTGATTCGTTCACAGTCAATACAGGCACGAAAAATTTAAGGGCTTTGAAATATGGCCAATTATTCATATAAATATCATCAGTGCCATCTCCGCTTTTCTTCTATTTAATTTTCTTCAATTGTTGTGAGATCTGAAAGTTATATAGATATACAAATTTTACTGAAATTCACATTTAATAGAATTGAAAATACAATTTAAGAATTTATAAAACAAAATAAAATTATTTGTCATGTTATCTGTTGGGCATTTCACCACACTACAAATTAAAAAATATTAAAACATGAACATTTCGGACTAATCTGGATAGGTTACTCGAATTCTGCTAGATCTCCAATAAAATAAGCTAAGTTCTCCTTCTTTAATTTCCCTAGTTAGTTGTTGATAATGGAAGCAGATTAGTATCCGAAACGTCCATGTCTTAAAACATTTTTTAATTTGTAGTGTGGCAAAATTCCCAAAAAAATAACATAATTATTGAAACGCCACAAAGAAGTCTTGGAGATTATTTTTGAAGTTATTTGTATTGTAATATGTGCTTACCTGGTTTCTTAAATTATGCAATTTTCGTTGTACTTCTTCGGCAGCACAATTAAATTTTTCTGATATCTCTTTGAATATCTTGTTCTTCTTTTCACGATTTCGTTACTCTTTACATTTATCATTCCATAAAACAAAGTGTTCATCATATATGCCAATACATTTTATAGTTTCTTCTTATGACCACTCTTTTTTAGAATCCATTTATATAAAATAACTCTCAGTAAGGCTCTCAAAATACGAAACGTGTTGGTATTTGGAGAGTAACTATCAAGACCAATAAATTATAGTGTGTCCACTTGCGAGCAAGTCTCAACTAGTTCAAAGTCTGAGAGTTGGTAGGCAGTCTACGATAGTTACTCTCAGAAGCGTGTCCACTTGCGAGAAATACTCTCGAGAGCAGCTCTAGAGAGTATTTCTCGCAAGTGGACACGTAGCTTAAGGTACGTTCAGAAAGAAAGCAGGTTGACTGCTTACTGGTTATCGGCACCGGTAACCGGCGTCTGTTTCGCAGCTGGTCAGCACCGAATAAAAGCGGATACCTGCCAGTTCTATAGCAGCTACCATCATGTGAAGATGTCATCTTCTTCCTAGATGAGCAATTACTAATTGACAATCCTTTTTTAAAAATGAAAAGGAAAAAGTGCGATATACATCCGATAAATCGAGACCGTTCAAAATACCGGGAATATCTCCATCTATTCAAGCAACTGAAACAGCACGAATACAGATTTTTCGAATATATGCAGATGAGTCTAGATACCTGCAACTATATTTTTCGATCAGTGGAAGTTAACGAAAACTTGGTGTAACTGGCATAAGCAGCCGAAATTACCAGAAGAAAGACTTGTAATTACAATAAGGTAAGTGATATGATTATATGTATTTATTTTACACCTATTACAAAACATAAAATTTTAATTAACAAGTACCTAATATAAACAAACGAAATCATATTGCATAAAATACTTAAAATCTCAACAATAGAAATCATGTAGCATACAATACATAAATTTAGCCTAGATTTGTAAAATAGCTAAGGAAAGTCTGTAGAACAGATGGAGGAATTTCAGTAGGTGATGTGGAGCAGGAAGGTGTATCGGATTATGGATAAAATTCAGGTACTTGGCGGTAGGCGAACTCATCGACAATATTCTGTATCTGCCCCCTGAACGCTAATTTTCGCATTGGTGGTATTTTGTGCACATGTGGAAGCAAGCTTTTAAAAAACAAGAGATCTTCATCATCCTTCTCTTTTTTGGTTTTTACGCTTTTGTTTCAGATATTCCAATTTTTGCTTCTCGATGTTAATCATCGCAGCATTCCACATATCTGTTTGTGATCGTTTTCGTTTTGTCGCTTTTGGCGTATTAAGCAAATTTACTTCGGCCTTCGATTGGTGAGCTTCAGCTTCTCTATCTTCACTTTCTTCTTCTTCATCTTCTTCCACTTCAGCTTCTTCGAGAATCTGGGATTCTGCTGGACTGCTGTCAGCACTTTCAATTGATACGTCCTTGGATACTTGTAAATAATTTCCTCTGGACGCTCTTGCTTTCACGGCATCTTTCAGAAATAGCAGCAAATAAAAGTAGGTCCATTTAGAAGAATCAGCTGAACTGGGATTTTTCCTAGTTCAACTGCAAACTGGTCCCTTAAATACTTCCATTTTGTCCTTAACACGTTTGCTGTAATAATTGATAGAGTAACGAGCATTAAAAGCTTCATGTTATATTTTAACTAAAAGTATGTACATATATCAACAACTATTTGTTCGTTTCAGATATCTAGCAACTGGATCTTCATGTAATGTTCTTGCCTTTCCTTTTTGGCTTGGATCTACCGTAGGATGTATTATGGCGGAGACAGTAGTTGCATTGTGGGAACTTTCCAAATGTTACAGGAGCTATCGATGGCAAGCATGTTCGCGTTCTGTCTCCAAAATATACGGAGTCCATGTTTTACAACTACAAACAATATTTTTCCGTTGTTCTGCAGGCTGTATTTGACGCAAATTATAAGTTTATATGTAGCGATGTTGGTGGCTACGGGAAACAAAGTGATGGAGGCACATTTAAAGCCTCAGATTTCTATTATTCATTCATTACAAAAAACTGTGAAGTGTCCTTTGGAATATTATATGCTAAGTGGCGTATCATATCCAAAGCAATCAAAACTAATGTCGATACTGCCGACAATTATAATAAAATATGTTTGTATTCTACATAATACAGTTTTAAGTAGGGAAGGGTTTGAAGGTCACCTTACATACGTTGAAATAACTAGTAATAACGTTGAGCAACGGCTGCAGTTACGAGGGACATTTTTAAGGCGTACATTTCAAATAATCCTTTAAATTATACCAACTAAATAAAAAATTCGTATACCCCATTTACTCCATTTGTGATTCTCAGAAGTACTTGAATGTCAATATTTTGCTAGTGTTGCAGGAAGCTATATTGTCAAAATAACATTGACATTTTGCAACTTTGCAACGTTAAAAGAATGCACATGCAAAGCCTGCTGAGAATCGCAAATAGTTAATTCTAAATACTTTCCTACACAATAAAATACAGATACATAAATACGGTTAATACTATAAAATAAAATAAATAAAACACTACTGGAGCCTGTGGTTAGAAAATATCACAAATTCGTTAAAACCCCTCACCACACAAATATTTAACAACTGCTAAATACGTATTTCGCTACGAAAACCTTACACAGTAAAAAAGGAACGCTATACTTCCATTTGTGATTTGGTCATGGAATAGATGAGAGCAAGGACCAATGTAAGGAAGAGAATGATAAATTTTATTAGTAGTCATTATAGGAGTTAATGTAGTATAAAGTTTAGGTTTATAAGCAGAAAAAAAAATGTTTTGAAGTTTTTTAATAAGTTCGAGAGGATAACCGTTGTTAAAAGCTATCTGATATATAATTTGAAGTTCCTTATTAAAAGAGCCCTTGTTAAGAGGTGAGTTGTAAAGACGATTAAAGAAAAACGTGGCAGCAAGTTGTGTGACATAGGCTGGAAGGAACAAAATGGAATAACATTGTCTGTAGTAGTGGGTTTTCTGTAAATACCAATGGAGAGAGAAAGATCATTCCTAGTGATGGACAAGTTCAAAAAGTTTAAAACCTTTTCGGTTTCCTGTTTAACTGTAAATTTGATATTGTTATGAACTGAATTCAAAAAGCTGTGACAATTAACAAGATCAGAGTCGTTACCGTCGAAAACAACAAAGCTGTCATCGACATACCTCCAAACTAAATAAAGTATTTTTTTTTTAATTAATGGGTTAGTGAAGATGTGGTAGATTTCTAAATTTGAAAGATATATTTCAGCCAAAAGCGGCGATAGATTATTCCCCATGGGTAAACCTGTATTTTGTTTAAAAACGTTGGTTATTGAAGAGAAAAAAAAATTGACTATTGACATAATAATAAAGTTTGTTTTAAGAAATTACAAGCATTATCGTATAACAGTGGCGGCACTACGGGGGGGGCCTGGGGAGGCCCAGCCCCCCCCCAAGATTTAGCTGTGCCCCCCTGAGTGCCCCCCCCGAAGACACCCTTTGATTAATATCTTGTCTAAACACATCCAAAGAGATATTTTGATTATGTTGCTTATTGCTATAATAAAATGAATGAACTTAAACTAAATAATAATTTCGAAGATCTTTTAATGGGGAATGTTTATTTGCCGTAGTAAAATACATAAACTAAAAATCAACTTCATTTTGTGGTTTGATTATTAATGGGCCTTTTAGGCGCATGATAAGGAATACTGCTTAGATGCAGAATATCAATTTACGCTCTTATCTGGGTTAACAAACATCCTTATGGTTGGTCGGCACAATTTGATACAGTCATAATCCTGTTATGTTTACAGGTCCTTTCACAATCAATATTGAATACAAAATAGAATGCAATTTAGCCAAATTTTAAAATATAAACATTTGGCTTCTGATGTCTGCTTCTGCATACATTTGCTCAGTGGTCTCGTTGAAGTGTGCTAGTGTGCATTTTAATTATTAGCGGTCTTTTAAAAAATGAAGCGTGCTAAGACACTAAGGGATTACTTTGATTCTACTCCCACTGCAGCAATAATATAATCAAAGAGACCAACGTTGCTAAAAAGGGCGAATTAAATACTGAAAATAATAGTGTTGTGGACATGAAGGAGTTCCCTGAAGATACCAAATAAAGTGTTTTTAAAGATGATGATAACGACAATAACATAAGCATTAACAATATGTCTGATGAAGGTCTCTCAGGTTTCTCAGTTTTAGAAAAACTGCATGTGTTTGTTAGTTCTACAGTGCACCCAAAATTTATCAACCTACAAAAAGAAATATATCCTAAACAAAAACCAATGGAACTAAAACGACTGACTGACACCCGTTAGATTGCACAATTTCATTCATGTGATATGGTGATCAAGACATTTGAATCAATTATAGTGTTACTGCATAGTATAGCAGTATAGCTGACGGTGAAGGTAATTTTAAAGATGAGAGTACTCATCGAGTAGATGCTACTCGACTCTTAAATCAATTAAATGAAACATTTGTTATGTTTCTTTTTATTTTAAAGTATTGTTAAAACAAACAGGTTCTTTGTCTGACCATTTACAGAACTCAAATGTAGATTATGCTAATGCCGTAGATTTAGTTGATGCAACAGTAAGTGTTTTAAAAAACTTCTTAATTTAGTACATCAATACCGTGATGCATTTGAGACATTGTACAACTTACTAAAAATAGCAGTGACATTACCTGTTTAACTGCTTCTTGCGAAAGGTCTTTTTCTAGTTTGAAAAGATTCGACACTTCTCTCAGAACTAGAATGACTGAGAGGCTCTGCAACATTTCCACTTTATCTATTGAAAAGGAAATTGCAAAAAAACATAGATGTAGATAAAGTACTCGACTCATGCAAATAGGTTAATAGTTCTTTAATAGCGTTTAGTTGTTGTTCTACCTAATATTTGATTATATTGTATTATAAGTACCTAAATAAAATATTACCCTGTAATAATCTGTAAATGTACCAACGGTTTTATTTATTAATAAAGTAGTTATTAAATTGAGAATATAATTCATGTATCAAGTGACGCCATTTCAACCAATGAGGTACATGCCAATGCCTAGTTACAAATTATCACAGCGGTAGTAATTTATTTTCGTAATGTTTTTAGGTTGACATGAAAATAAAATTAATACCCAATTTCATAATTTTGTCGGTTTGTCAAATTGACATTTGTTTGCTTTATTTTCTTTGTACAATTTCACATTTAAAATAAAACTATATACGTAATATTGGATATTTTGCATTTCATTCAATATATTTTCTTTCCAAATATAATTCGTGTAATGATTAATGATCGATGATTTTGTACTCGTTAAAACCGGAACAGCAAATTTTACTCGTGCTACGCACTCGTTCAATTTAGGTTCCGGTTTTAACACGGAAAAAAATCATCGATAATAATCATTCCACTTGGTATATTACAACTGAAAATACATTTTTTGATCTGCCCCCCTAAAGTTTAACTTGGCCCCTCTAGGCCCCCCCAAGCAAAATTTTCTAGTGCCGCCACTGTCGTATAAGTTACTAGATGAGAGGTAATTGTCGACGGCAACTAAGCAGTCATCAAAGGGAACGCTAGAAAATAAATTGATAATATCAAAGGAGACAAATTTATAATTATTAAGTAAATTTACTTTAGAAATTCATTTGTAAATGACTGAGAATTATTGATAGAAAAGGGAAAATTGAATTGTATGTTCGATTTGAGAATTTGGTTAAGCCAAGCTGTGAGTTTAGATACCGGGGTGTTAAATTGATGAAATTTTCCAAAAAGAGAAAGAATTTATTGTTTAGTATTTTACAGTAGAAGTCCGTTAGGATAGCCTTTACTGCCGAGCCAGAGAATTTGTGAGACGAGCTCGAAGAGCGAGTCGAATAATACTGGCGAGGCAGTAAAGGCCCTAACGGAAGTGTATTGTACAATAGTTTTTGTAATACCTACATACAATTCGGTCATATCTATATTTTTCTAATTTATTTTCATCAAAACGCTAGGTTTGTGTAATGACATTTTAGAATGATTGAGAGTGCGTAGAACGTTGCAACTGTTGTTTATAAATGTCAGTTATTTCCAATTTCGTGTATGGTTGTAAGCAGTATTAAGTTGTAACCAGCTCGTAACTTATGACATCTGTAGAAAATGATGAAGATATTCCTAAAGACGTTAAGATTCTGAATGAGAAAGTTATTTTAGCGTATGTTCAGGAGTTATAGCAGTCTTTTGCGCCTTCTTGTATGTGGAGTTGAAGGCTTGCTTGCTGCTGGATTTGTGTGACAAACGTCACTTTGACGTTTTGCACACAATTTAGCAGGCCGTGGTCTTTACGGACACTTTTTACGGCCGGGCCGTAAAGAGGTTGCTTACGCAGTAGTAAACAGTCCTTAAAGAAATATTTAACAAGCAGGTATTACAAAAAATGTTTTACAAGATAATGGCTATCCAGAGACTCTTGTTCGGAACATTTTCAATACTCGAAACAATGCCACACGCTTACAAAGAAATGACACTCAAACATATAATACTCTAACTATACCTTATATTCCAGACATATCTGACAAAATTAGACGAATTGGGAATAGATTCAATGTTAGGACGGTATTCAAAACGTTGAATACCTTGCGGTCAGTTCTTACAAAAACTAAACCGTTCAACGAAGAACAACATTCAAAGAATTGTATATATAATATCCCCTGTGAATGCGGGAAATACTATATCGGTGAAACATCCAGACCTTTAGCAGTTAGAGTTAAAGAACATAAAAATATGATGAAAACCTATCAATTCAATAAGTATAAGCTGTCAGAACATGCTTGGGATAACAATCATAAAGTACACTGGCATAACACAAAGATCTTGTCTGAAGAATCGATGTCAACTAAACGAAAAATTAAGGAGACGGCATATATTTTACTTAACGAAGAAAAATGCGTGTCGTCTTTCTCAATATTTTTAGACACTAGTTGGCTATCCATTCTTAAAGATCAGATCAAGTAGGTTTAGACAATCAATAAACGTCACTGCCAAGAAATTTATTAGAGGTTGGTGGTTTTCAATCTCCGTGAAAAAGCTAAGTTTTCTTGTTCCTTTTTAATTGTTATTCGTTGATAACGAGGGCAGATTGTCCCTCGAATCGTTCGTTATTTAATAATTTTAATTTGCAGAGTGGCGAAGTACCCAAAAAAGAATATGAATTATAGATTCACGCCACAAAGAAGTTTCAGAGATTATTTTAAAATCCCTTTCAACATTTGCTCTTTTCGGTAATGCTACACTTGAGTTGCAGATTAGGCACACATTTGTCCTTGACCATAACGAAAAAAAATTCCTCTTCCCACTGACTGTGATAATTGTAAGTTTTACTTTTTTTGCACTCGAATTAGATGGCCCACTCATTCTTATAAAATAGTTAAAAACACTAAGTCACAAGGCGCAACGCAACAAATTAATTGTAAATACGTTCGCACTCAAGTCGAAACTAGTACTGACTATTACCTGGCCGATCCTTCGTGAGCAGGTCATAAAAAGAGAAAACAATGCGAAATGAAAAGAAACGAGACAGCAATGTACGGGCGGTGAGTCGCGTTTACACGACTGACTCACACACACGCACGCAACTATACTACCACGCTATAGTCAGTGTTCTTAGCGCGAATAGGTACATATTATTAGTTTTTAATATTTTTCTGTTCAGTTTATTTTGAACTCTCGCGGGCTAC
Organism: Agriotes lineatus; assembly: GCA_940337035.1. Lineage (NCBI taxonomy): Eukaryota > Metazoa > Arthropoda > Insecta > Coleoptera > Elateridae > Agriotes > Agriotes lineatus. The sequence continues at coordinate 114,056 of CALNHX010003578.1, read as the reverse complement.
CTAAATCGCCTTCGCGGTCGACCGGTAGACCGCGGTCGACCTCTTGGCCATCCCTGATGTATAAACTCCTTAGCATCAATGCAATAATAAAATTATTAATCTTATTTAGTTTATTTATAAATTATTAATACAATAATAATAATACATATCATATAATAAAATGAGTTCACTTTTTATATAAAGGGTTCATCTCCAACTGCCATTTTTCAGTGCGTATTTGCACCTCCAAATCGTGCAACTTTTCCATTTGGGATTTGCAGTTCATGGATTTCTTGCTTATGTTTTAGTTGGAGCAAATGCTCTTCCCAGAACGCCTTTTTTGCATATCTGCAATTCTTCCTTTTTCACAGCCTACGTTTCCAATTTCTGTAGCAGTCCTTGGCCCTTTGCTTTGGCAGGTTTCAAAGCTGCCGAGTTGGCCTGTCGTAATTTGCTGGCATTAAATGGTGTTTCTAGAAAAAAAAACTTGTTTTAAATTAAACTTGAACAATTTTGTGAGCATACCAGGTGAATCTTCTGTACTTGTGGAACCCTGCCCAAGATAATCATAGGCGACAGAATTTTCACATTTATCTTGTTCTAGCTCTATCTCGAACCGACTGGAGTCAGGTGATGTCGATACCAAATAAGCATCGCTCGACTGACCATTAATGCCCGTGTTGTTTAAACAATCTTTGTCACTTTTTGAAGCTGTAAAACATTCCTTATTAGTATTCGTCGACTTAAATAATTTACTTGAAATAATTTACAATCACAATCTCCTCCAAACTGGCCTTGATTACCCGTAATTTGAGGACCCAGTAATCCCAACAACTCTTCATCAATTTTCGTATCCGGTACTTGAGAGGGACCTCCACCCGTCTTTCGAATATACAGCGTATTTTTTTTTCTGTCAGCGTATTGTTTTGTTTTAGGTTTTTTTAATATTCTCATATTTTGCCTTCAGCGATTTTGGATCTCTTTGGTACTTCGACCACGCGTTGAACTCCTTGGAGAGTAGGGTCCACGCAGTCCATTTTTCTTGATTGGTATTTGCATTAGTTTTTTTGTTTTCTATGATATTCAAATAACGCGGTTTTTTTAATGAGTGACATCAACAGCATTCTGTCTTCATCTGAGAAATGTGCACTTCTTTTCTTTGCATCCGACACTTTTTCAAGGGAAGTAATTGTGCCTGAAAATATTAACATCAATGATTCTGAAAATTTTAATCAATTGCAATTTACATACCTACCTTTTAAGTTTAATACCAACAAATATCAATAAATTATTATTAATAATGCACGTGCTGAACTATTTATCACGTCGATTTCACAAAGATGTAGGCGGTACACTGTCAGGCTGTCATTTTGGACCTTAGTGAAGTTAGCTGTTTCACAAAACAGCGCTACCAACAATCATTAAACCAGAGTTTGTTAAACTGCAGTTCACAAACGACTGAGCAATGGTTAAAAACATAAACCGAGTTCAAGTCCTAAACCAAGTTTGCTTAACTGTGAGTTTAAACTCGAACTGAGCAATTGGCTGTAAGATCATTGCCAACCTTATTTTTCTTGATTGTAATAGCTAATTACCTTTTTTCGTTTGTTTTATTTTGGACTTAGCCGGTTTTGTAACTTAAAGTTGGACTGTCCGGTTTTGCAGTTGAAATGTTAACAGAACACATATTATTGCAACTTACTTTATTGAAACGAGTAAAAAAATATAAAAAATATTGTTAAATGACAGAGTTAGAAAACTTATGATCTAATATTTACGTTTTTCTGTTACACACTGTCGACTTCTGTAATAAATTCGCACAGCGGCGTATCGCCATCATCTTCTTCGGGGTTCTCAGTATTGGGGGGAGGGGGGTTCTTTGCAACTAAGTTCAAATAAAATTTGAATTCTTTCTGAAGTCGCCAATTCTCCCCGTAATGTAACGTTAAAGGCATTTCAACATCTTTAGGTTTTTGGGCTTTAACTGGTACACCTATGGAAAGTTCACTAGGCTTCATGTCGGAAATTCATTTCCCCTGTTTAGTTACGCCCAATGCATTTGATGTTGCTGATCGATAATGTAGTTCGCCTTTCACTTCGATGTCCCCTTTTTTGGTACGTAGTAATATCAGTCTTTTAATCTGTGCAAAGACGCAGGTGCTTTGATTTTTGTGGTGGCTTGTTGCTTCCAGTCTTGAACAGTCCAATCTTGTCCAACTAAAAGCAAGGTACCGTGCTCTTCAAAAAATATGTGTATAGGTATACAGGGTGCCCGTTTTTGGAGCTCCACCATGGGGATCTCGGTAACCATAAGAGATACGAGGTCGGTTAAATTGGGGCAAAGTTGCGCAATTTGGAGCTCAATAATATGCCGGTTTAAAATTTCAAAAATTCCGATTACCTCCGGAGATATCCGAAAAAAACCGGAATTTTGGAAATACGTTTTTATTTTTTCCTCGGCTTATTTGGTGACCTAATTCAAAATGAGTGACACTTCGTCGTTGCAACTTTTCCTCCTCTACAACCTGCCGATGTCATATTTGAAATCAGACGTTTCGATTTTCGACAATCATCATCAACTTTGGTTTTTCTTATGGGCACTATCTTGGATTTTCACATTTTTGAATTCAGCTTTGTTTTCTGATTACGGTGATGTATCACATGTTAAGGTTCAGTGTTGCAGTTTGGGTGAAATATCAAAAATTCTGTTTTGCAAAGACTGCCTTGGATATAACATCCATACTTTTGTTTAACAAAGGCATTGTTGACAGTTCGATTTAAGTTGGCTTAACGTCACCTACAGTTACAAAATTAGTATAAATTTATTAACAAAATGCTCTTTTCAACTGAAGAAAAACGAGATATGCTAGAAATTTATTTATTTGACAGTAGGATATAAAAAAGGAGAAAATTATGTTTTAAATTTACAACATAGGATAAAACTAAATTTTGAGAAACAAGTAAATAAAGAAAATTATAAGAGGTGCTCGAAGGGTTCACCCTCCACTTCCAAGCACAGCTCTATGCGTCTTCTTAAATTCTGCATTGATCTTAAAACGTCCCTTCTTCTTATTTTGGTCCTTAAAGTTGTGATGATCTTCCTTAGCAGCTCATTAATATCGGCGGGTACAGATTTATAAATGAGATCTTTCATAGTTCCCCATAAATAGTAGTCTAATGGGGAAAGATCTGGTGAACGTGCCGGCCAACGTATGTCTCCACTGTTTGAAATGACTCTACCCGGAAATATTTCAGACAAATAATCAGCCACTCTCCTAGCATTATGTGGCGGAGCACCATCTTGCTGGAACCAAAGGTTATTCAAGCGGTTGAGGCAAATGTTGTCATCGATGTAATCCGTAAGGTAGGTCCTTAAAAAGTGCAAATACCCATCTGCGGTCAAATTGTCTTCGTAAATGTATGGGCCAATGATCGTACCGCCAAATAAACCAACCCATACATTTAGCCCGAAACGTGCTTGTGGTCGACGTCCTTGGTGTTCGTGTGGATTTTCAGTGGACCAGACATGTTCATTGTGACGATTGAACATGCCTGAGTTGGTAAATTTGCACTCGTCCGTGAATATCACGTTGGAAAGAAAATGGGGATTTTGTTCCAACCGTGCCATGATATTCCTACAAAACGCTGCCCTCCGTTCAGTATCTCCTGGATGCAAGACTTGGGTGATATGAATTTTAAACGGGCGATATTTATGTTTTTTCAAGACTCTCCACACTGCTTGATGTGATACGTTAATTTCGTCTGCTATAGCCCTTGTTGAAGTTGAAGGATTATCTTGAATCTAATGAAGAATTCAATTCATTGCCGTTTATTATTTTTGAGAAAGTTTTAACAATTTACTCACCGCCTGTAAAATTTCCACTTCATTCGCATTTGGTCTATGAACACGTCTTCGAGGCTTAGAAAATGCACCAAACTCGGCTAAATTTCTATGAAGGAATAACAAATAATTTTGAGCTGGTTGTTGTCTTTCTGGATACCGCTGTAAATATCTTTCCGAAGTAACTTGCGCATTTCGATGCGAAGCGTAATAAATTTCTAGCATATCTCGTTTTTCTTCATTTGAAAAGGGCATTTTGTTAATAAATTTATACTAATTTTGTAACTGTAGGTGACGTTAAGCCAACTTAAATCGAACTGTCAACAATGCCTTTGTTAAACAAAAGTATGGATGTTATATCCAAGGCAGTCTTTGCAAAACAGAATTTTTGATATTTCACCCAAACTGCAACACTGAACCTTAACATGTGATACATCACCGTAATCAGAAAACAAAGCTGAATTCAAAAATGTGAAAATCCAAGATAGTGCCCATAAGAAAAACCAAAGTTGATGATGATTGTCGAAAATCGAAACGTCTGATTTCAAATATGACATCGGCAGGTTGTAGAGGAGGAAAAGTTGCAACGACGAAGTGTCACTCATTTTGAATTAGGTCACCAAATAAGCCGAGGAAAAAATAAAAACGTATTTCCAAAATTCCGGTTTTTTTCGGATATCTCCGGAGGTAATCGGAATTTTTGAAATTTTAAACCGGCATATTATTGAGCTCCGAATTGCGCAACTTTGCCCCAATTTAACCGACCTCGTATCTCTTATGGTTACCGAGATCCCCATGGTGGAGCTCCAAAAACGGGCACCCTGTATACCGGGTGTCAACGAATTTATTAGACAAGTCATATCTTCTAGAGTATTAGGTGTATTAAAATGAGATTTGGTACAGGTGGAGAGGAGAATTTTCGCGTATTTTTCATTTTTCGGTCACTTCCGGTTTTACCGGAAATGGCTCCGATTTCGAATTTTTAAATGGAACACCCTGTATATTTTTGCATATTTGGATTTCAGAGACAATTTTGGATCAGAATGTGACATTTTAAAAAGTTTTTAAGCCTACTTGATTTTTTTAGAGCCACTTTTAATATGGCATCTAGGTGGCCATGATCAGACGCAAACTAATCTAAAGACCTCAGGTGATGTCAGAAAATTACAATCGCAAAGTTTGAGTGATTAGTATGATAGATAGGAATAAGACAAGTTGGCAAAAACACGTTTTCTTGTCTAACTATTTTTGTTCAAATGACGACCCTTTTTTGACAAGCACTTTCCGAAAAGAGAATTTTTTGGCGAATCTAACGATACTAATTTATTTGCGATTGGATTAAAAATAAGCTCATAAGTTAAATATTTCTAAGCAAAATACTAGATAATAATTTATTTACTTTTGTCAAGTGTGCCATGGATAAGTTTTTAAAATGTCACATGCTGATCCAAAATTGTCTCAGAAATCCAAATATGCAAAAATATACAGGGTGTTCTATTTAAAAATTCGAAACGGGAGCCATTTCCGGTGAAACCGGAAGTGACCAGAAAGTGAAAAATATGCGAAAACTTTCCTCTCCCTATACCATTTACCTATACCAAATATCATTTTGATACACCTAATACTCTAGAAGTTATGACTTGTCTAATAAATTCGTTGACACCCGGTATACAGGGTGTAGAAGTGCTTTACGCTGTAATAACCTGGTTTTCTTATTGAGTTATTTAATTTTGTGCCGTGAATAAGTACCACTGTTAATGAACTTTTTAGTCCCGGGCAGTCAGATGCCAGGGTTCAATTTACTCTCTCAAGTATATAGAAAAGTACACATAACATCAAAGGGATTTATTTTATATACCTATTTACATTGTAACTTAATAAAATTATTTTCCGTATTCTGTACAAAATAATATGATTTCTTCTATCTTGTACGTCTGGCGGGCGGACAACCCTTTCTGCTTCACGAGTTGTACGGGTTGCGGATCGCTAAAATCACACACGTACCGCTGTAGTGGCTTGCGTAAACGCCCTCTAATGGCCAAGACTGTAAACAGAAAAATTCGAGGTTAACTTTGTTTATATTGGACGAACATTGTAAATTCGGGTACAATCTTGTTTATTTCAGGGGCTGTGCTTACAAATAAACGTGGGGCGAACGCCTGGCTTGCCCCAACCTAATCCGTAGTGCCGAATAGCTTCTATTGGCAAGTGAAATGACAGTGTATTAAATTCGTTTAGAAACGGTGATAACCTTCAAAGTTATTAATTAAACCACGGAGATTTTAATTGTTAAGTTAAAGCACTACGGATCTGCTCAGGACATTTATAAACCAGGACCCCTCCAGGTGAGTAAGGCTCTGGATTCTTATACCAAAACTATTTTTGCGGCGAGCTTTGCCGGTGTCGTGACCTTGACTTCAGGATAACTTTATGTGGTCAATTTCGGGATTTGAAACTTTTACTTGGGTGTAAAAGCACTCGCAGGGGGTGCATGAAACCAATTATTAACTTTCTGAGTGGCGAGTGAAACTCTCTGAGGTTTTACGAGTAAGTTTCGTGTTTTGACTCAATACGGGTTTTGGAATTATTGCTAGAATAAAGAGTGAGGCCCTTTTAAGTTTTGCGAATGAGTTGGGTGTTGGTTCTTGCGACTAGCGTGGAGGGCTTTGCCTGAAGGGCTTTAAAATAGGGGAAAGACAAGTCTGTGTCCTAGGAGCCGTTTCTACGGGCTGAGATTTGTTTATAACAGATCGCTCTGGTCGTTATCCACGAAGCCCTAAGCGATCGTTATTATAGTAAATGCCGCGAAGGTTTTACAAAAATCGAGATTTGTTTATAACAAATCGCTCTGGTCGTTATCCACGAAGCCCTAAGCGATTGTTATTATAGCAAATGCCGCGAAGGTTTTACAGAAATCGAGATTTGTTATAACAAATCGCTCTGGTCGTTATCCACGAAGCCCTAAGCGATTGTTATTCTAGCCTGGTACAAGAAAATTTTCTACAGGAATTTCTAGTCGCAGGAACGAAGTGTTTCGGATCGGTTTCAGGAACTAGGCCCCAAGGGGACCTAGAGCTAGACGCTGTTCAGGGACGGTGGACGTAAGTTCATCTAACAGCGTGCGTTATCTATTTATACTATACCATACTCTTTATCAGTGCTGGAAATTTGGAAGGGATGCGCCGGACGACGTCCTGTCGATGCGGGCGCAGAACGTTGCTTTTGTCGTGTTATCAATTTTCTCGCGCTTTGGCGATGTTTTCTAGGTGAATGTGACGGAATTTTAGCGGGACGAAATTTGAACGCATTCCAATGCGTAGAAATAATAATTTCGGCCGGAGCTAACGTCACACATGCCCCTTCCTACGGAGGAAACAGCCGGTGGATGGAAGTCTTCTTCATGGAGCTACCTCATACGGCTCGGAAAACACCTGGGGATCTCTGAATTATCGACACACAAGTCAGACAACATACATTCTAAAGTTATGGGTGTAACTAGCGCTTCTTCTGGCAGCGTCTACAGGGAGATTATGTTCTTATTGAACTTTCAACTGGGTGAATACAGAGGTCGTGTTTCCAACTTATACTCTTTCAGGATTTCTCGGCCGGGAAAAATAAGCTCGGAAAGCTGGGACAAGAAATTGCTTCTGTACAAGACAAACTTTATGCAGTTTTCGGTCAACAGGCGGTTGTCGTGACATTAATTTCCACCTGGATCTTTACAGGATTCATTTTCACTTGAAACATTCGGTAAAATTTTCAGGTTGTACTCCGGGGCAGGTTGCATGCAATTCTACGGGTTCATGCTCTACGAATGGGCGTCTTCTTATAGGCACCAAGGCGAAAACGTGATCATTCTCAGGAGACATCCAACATCATGCATGCGATTAATAATACTGGCGGGTACAACGGTCATGGACGGGACTGGTAATTTTTCAGAATTATCTAGATAAGCGGAATGAAATTTCCTGGACTGCAATCAACCACGTGAAAGCAGTTTCAGGCTAGATGAGACTAAAGATTTCGCGGTATCGAATCGTTTGTCTTCTCATACGTTCATTCTACAGGCTCATAAAATTCTACGGGGTGCATTCTAAAACAAATGCTACTGACGGATGCTGAGCTCGCGGTATCGACTCGCATTCATACAGGTTTTGTTCAATCGTGGGAAATTTTTAAGGTTACAGGATTAACCGACTTTCTCACAATATTTGAACTTTATCTGGGAGAAATTAGTAGAGGTTGCGGAGACCAACTTACAATTTCAATTACATTTGTGTATGTTTGCAGGTTACCTCGGTTCTGCGAAGATGGCTTCGACTTTGAAGGTCTCGCACTGGACGTGATTTACCTGGAGGGTTCGCGTTCCAAAGACTTCTAGCGAGGGAGGTTGCGCTGCAGGATAGCACGATGCTCCACGTCTCTTGTAGCTGGCTGTACTTCTCAGGATGAAGCTGTATACCAGGAGACGTCTCGGGAGGAAGTTTTTATGGAGGGAACTTACGAAATCGGGGATGATCTGGACTCCAAAACGTAGTACTGTGCTCAAAGCTGATTTCCGGACTTCAGCTGGGGCTTTTGTACCTTCTGGAATCTTTGTGACCACCTGGAGGCAACCTAGTTGCGTGGATGCCCTGGCCTTCGACGATCGGAATTTTGCAACGGCCTGGACTTCAAACAGGAGCCCTCTATGGGCTGGATTTCCTCTTTTCCATACTTGGAATCGACACCCTTCTGGTGGTTTCTAGATTTCTGGTGTTGGACACGCTGGTGGCCTCGATGGGGCCGTTTTCCAACATTTCTGGAGGTAGTTTCAAGCGGTTCTAGCGGCGGTAACATCTGGTTCTGGTATATGTCAGTGAACATGGTTTGTACAATATTTAAAATAATTAATTATACTTTAAATGATAACTAATTATTTTTTCAGGTAAATAAATTGCTCGAGCGCCATCATTCGGATTTGCTGGCCTGGCTGGTTACTGGGGGCTCTAAATTATACTTGACTATATACTTGAGATTACGTTCCTGCTCGGGCTGGCCATGTAACAACCTGGTTTTCTTATTGAGTTATTTAATTTTGTGCCGTGAATAAGTACCACTGTTAATGAACTTTTTAGTCCCGGGCAGTCAGATGCCAGGGTTCAATTTACTCTCTCAAGTATATAGAAAAGTACACATAACATCAAAGGGATTTATTTTATATACCTATTTACATTGTAACTTAATAAAATTATTTCCCGTATTCTGTACAAAATAATATGATTTCTTCTATCTTGTACGTCTGGCGGGCGGACAACCCTTTCTGCTTCACGAGTTGTACGGGTTGCGGATCGCTAAAATCACACACGTACCGCTGTAGTGGCTTGCGTAAACGCCCTCTAACGGCCAAGACTGTAAACAGAAAAATTCGAGGTTAACTTTGTTTATATTGGACGAACATTGTAAATTCGGGTACAATCTTGTTTATTTCAGGGGCTGTGCTTACAAATAAACGTGGGGCGAACGCCTGGCTTGCCCCAACCTAATCCGTAGTGCCGAATAGCTTCTATTGGCAAGTGAAATGACAGTGTATTAAATTCGTTTAGAAACGGTGATAACCTTCAAAGTTATTAATTAAACCACGGAGATTTTAATTGTTAAGTTAAAGCACTACGGATCTGCTCAGGACATTTATAAACCAGGACCCCTCCAGGTGAGTAAGGCTCTGGATTCTTATACCAAAACTATTTTTGCGGCGAGCTTTGCCGGTGTCGTGACCTTGACTTCAGGATAACTTTATGTGGTCAATTTCGGGATTTGAAACTTTTACTTGGGTGTAAAAGCACTCGCAGGGGGTGCATGAAACCAATTATTAACTTTCTGAGTGGCGAGTGAAACTCTCTGAGGTTTTACGAGTAAGTTTCGTGTTTTGACTCAATACGGGTTTTGGAATTATTGCTAGAATAAAGAGTGAGGCCCTTTTAAGTTTTGCGAATGAGTTGGGTGTTGGTTCTTGCGACTAGCGTGGAGGGCTTTGCCTGAAGGGCTTTAAAATAGGGGAAAGACAAGTCTGTGTCCTAGGAGCCGTTTCTACGGGCTGAGATTTGTTTATAACAGATCGCTCTGGTCGTTATCCACGAAGCCCTAAGCGATCGTTATTATAGTAAATGCCGCGAAGGTTTTACAAAAATCGAGATTTGTTTATAACAAATCGCTCTGGTCGTTATCCACGAAGCCCTAAGCGATTGTTATTATAGCAAATGCCGCGAAGGTTTTACAGAAATCGAGATTTGTTATAACAAATCGCTCTGGTCGTTATCCACGAAGCCCTAAGCGATTGTTATTCTAGCCTGGTACAAGAAAATTTTCTACAGGAATTTCTAGTCGCAGGAACGAAGTGTTTCGGATCGGTTTCAGGAACTAGGCCCCAAGGGGACCTAGAGCTAGACGCTGTTCAGGGACGGTGGACGTAAGTTCATCTAACAGCGTGCGTTATCTATTTATACTATACCATACTCTTTATCAGTGCTGGAAATTTGGAAGGGATGCGCCGGACGACGTCCTGTCGATGCGGGCGCAGAACGTTGCTTTTGTCGTGTTATCAATTTTCTCGCGCTTTGGCGATGTTTTCTAGGTGAATGTGACGGAATTTTAGCGGGACGAAATTTGAACGCATTCCAATGCGTAGAAATAATAATTTCGGCCGGAGCTAACGTCACAACGCACCATAGGGTTTTCAATGGTAATTTTTGTATCTGAACATATGTGCTTCCCTAATTATTTTAAACAATAATGTACAGAAGTTTCTTGTAGAGAAAGACATTCTGCATCTTTTCATACCATAATTTGCCATTTTAGAAAACCGAAAAAATTAAGAAATTAAAATGACCACTTTCTGAAAATCAGTAGTGTCTTGAAATTATTGAAACAAATAGCCACTGAAATGTGCTAGAAAAGTAGTCATTAACCTTCCAGGACCTGTGCTCAATTTTGAAACACGAGCACTCGCTGCGGACTAGTGGTCCGCGCAATGAGTTTTTAACTGAAAAATATAACCAATAATAAAAATAACATATATTTTGAAAGATATATTTAATAACACGTTTAACAATACGTTTCCATAATACCTCTAGGGCAGTGTACTTATAACAGTAATATAAAAAAATTAATGAGAATCAATGTTTGTTGCATAGCATTCAGGACAAATGCGTAGAGTATGTTCTCCACACATAAATTTTGCACATTTCTTGCAGAACATTTTTGTAGGTCGGTTTTTCTTATGGTCACTGTACCCACAACGCCCCCTAACAGTAACCACATTTTCCTGAGTTGGTCCTGGAATTCTTCCCCAGTGATTTCCCTTATTCTGTCCTTCATAGTTCTTGGTAGGTTTTGTAGTTGCGCTCTTGTTCTAAAGTGGCTTTCAATAAGAAGAAATGATAAGTTACGAAAATACATTCTTCTGAGTATTTTTATGTCTGTATTATTTGAAAAATGCAAGACCATGGAATTAATTCCAGCAACATTTAACAATGCATAAAGGACAACCATGGGCCATCTTCTGGTATTTCGAGCACAATTATATGCTGCGCACAATTTATCCACTGTATCAACGGCACCTTTCGTGGCGTTGTAGTCGAAAATTATTTCTGGTTTTCCAGTGTCGCGATTTACGTTATCATCGTGGTGTAAGTCATATCTTTTTGAAACCCCAAAAAACTGAAACCAATAGGCATACGAACAGGGCGAGAAAATTCTAAGGGAAACTCTCGTTTATTTTTTTTTTATAGTTCCCAAAAAAGTGTTTGTACTCGTGAAGAAGATTCTTGGCCATTGTGGAATTATCTATTGCATTAGGTCCATCAGGTTGCTGCCCAAGTTCATGGTATAAAATGTTTTCGAATCTGCAAGCGCAAATATTTTGATGCCGTACTTATTTGGCTTATTTGGCATATACTGCCGAAAACTACACTTGCCTTTAAATGCTTCCAACTTCTCGTCTACCGTAACGTTTTCGAAAGGTGTGTGGGCAGTTATGCGTTTATGAACAAATGTGTCAAAAAGATCTAATGGGTGCAAGTTATCAGTTTATTTTCTTTCCAATCAGATCTCCAAATCATCGAACCGTAAATGTTGTAGAAGAAACGCGAACCTGTTTTTTCCCATCGTCAAACGAAAGAACTCTACCCCAGTTCCTTTAGTATTCCATAACTCATCAGTATTCAAGGGACCTGATTTTAGTATTCCAGCTAAATACAGTATTCCAAGAAGGGCTTGAATTTCACTAATGTTTGTAAGTTTAGCATGTTGATTAGTATATTCCACAACTCTACGAATCATATCCATATCAATAAAAAGTTGCCAGATTTCTAAAATAGATCTGAGATTTTTTGTTATTTGCTTCGGTCCCGGTAAATGCTTAGTATTTTCTGATCTTGTTCACACATTATTTCTAGGAACATGTTTGTCCCATTTTGACGTAGCAGCTTTCCCTAGAAAATAAGGGCCTTGAGAAACTTCTTCATATTCTTCCTCTGAAACATCCTGCTCACGATCGCTACTGTGATCATCTATTTCCAAGTGCTTCTTTTCGTCTTTATATGATTGATCATCATACTGCACAACAGTTTGGTCAGGTTGATCTTCTGTTAAACATTCTTCCATCAACCTTTGTAATCGTTCCTGTTCTTTCTCATACGAGTACATTCTGTACAATAAAAAAAGCACCTTAAATAAACAAAAAAGTTTGAAATTTTATCACTTACTTGTAATACCAATGATATGTGACACCGGAAATTCAAGCGCACCAGTACACGCTGCGGACTCCCAGTCCACAAGTCGCTCTATAACACAAACAACAGCACTTTGCAAGCAATTGCCACCTACTAACATTAAAGTGGTTACAGTCAAGCAGCTACACGGGAGGAGCACATCCAAACAAAGACATCCCCTCCGCTAATTTAATTTGAAAATAGCTGCGGAGCGTCAGTCCGCGCGCGGGTCCAGGAAGGTTAAAAAATATCAGTCTAATTTTGGGTATCGCCAGCAGAATTTCTGTCTCTACAAAAACTTATGTAGCCTACAAGATTGCTCCAAAATAATTAGCGAAGCAAATATCTTCATATTTAACACATATTGCCTTGAAAAACTTCTGCTTTTCTGAAATAAAGTTCTTGTTTGGTGTTTAGGTTTTTTAATTTTCATTTCATGTTTGTCCAGTTCAGCTTGTTCTAAATACACCTTTAATGTTGCGTAAGGCTTGCAAATATCCTTTCGTGGAATGCCGAATCCAGCGTTGTATTCCTCCTTAAATTTCTTCGGAACATTTCGTAGATAATTATATTTGTATTTTGATCTACGAACTTTCGATGCAGCTGAGCTACAGATAAACGTGAATTCAGATACTTTTAGAATTTAGTTTCTGCTCGCGAATAATGCGATTCACGAGCTGGAGGTCGTTCAAAAAAGACCCTAACTTTGTTGAGAAAATTAATACTTATACGCTTAGACGTGAGTCATGGATTCCTCTAAGATCCTTGACTGTTGTGGATGATGTTTGAATCTTGCGTCTTAGTCTGGACCTCTTCATTCCAGGCAATGCTCAAAATGCGTTTTGGCACAGTATTACTGTTTTCCTTCTACTTGGACTTGGTATTGAAACCAATTAGTTCTCGATTTTGCATTTTATTTTCTGAATCTCGAACGGTGTGGCACATTAGGCTCTGTGCAACCTTTTAAGTAGTAATAAATATTTTGTTACATATTGGTTCGCTCTCCACCGTTTATTTTAGAGCTGCATTTGCATCGTTAGTTCGATAACGGTTTTTTATGTAGTATCTCTAGATGCATTTTCCTTTTTACATTTTTTATTCATTTTCTTGCAATCCAGTGTCAAATTGGTTCCATGGTTGGATTTATCCACTTACTAAAACGTCTGTAATTGTACCTTTGTATGTATTTCTTCTTGTGTATTATTTGATCGGAGGCCAAAGTTTAAGAAGTACCTAAATATGAATGCATTTAATAACAATACTTACCTTAATACTTACGAATTAGGAATAGAACAAAATAAGGAAATAAAACTAGGGTGCATATGTTTTCATACTAATTTATGCATGCAATATTTTTTTTTTGCTTTGTTATTTTTGGTAACGTTATCGTTTTGTTTTTGTAGTCAACATTGAATTAAAACATTACTATATTTGTCAATAACTAAGTTTTCACAGCATGTGCACATACCAACTGTCTCAATATTATTTGCGATAATGTTGGCTAATTTTGTTCTCACTCCAACACTTGACTCTCAACAGGTTTTCAAAATATTTATTGATTTGTCTACATAAATGACTTGTTACTGCATTTGGAAATAGTAATTTTGCATTATCATATAACTTAAGTATAATATGTATAGTACGGGGTTCGGCATAACTTTCTGCATTTTGATATGTTTTATAAGGCAGTGGTAGAGCTAACCAATTATATAATTTTCTGAATTACCTTTTCATGAATTTTCTGTTTCTTTAATTTCCGTTAAAAATATTTTTATAGTAGGAGATAAGTTATTTTTTATTATTTCTTTTCGTTTCAACATAAACTGTGCACTGTGCAGCATATAATTGGCAGTTACTAGAATCAGATGGTACCAGCAATTGGTTAGTTATTGCAGATCTAAGACTGCATCGAAATGTTGCTAAATTTTCGATGCAGTCTTGGGTTAATCTAGGCGTTAGTAAATATTGAAAGTTATAATTACTTGTTAAATCACACAAAAGTAATTTTAGCTATATTTTCAATCCACCCTAAAATACACGGTGGATTTGTTTTTGTATTTAAGACTTTTAAACTAAATATTCTAAAAAAAATCAACTTTTTTGTTGTGTCCTGAATTTTCGGAATAGCAGAGTTAAATTCCCTAGCGTGTCTTATTTGGTACATTTGTGAAAATGAAAAAAGCGCTATGTCACCGAGACTTAAGTCTAGAGATGAAAGTCAGAATCAAGGGGTGGTATATACTGCCAGTACCCTTATTATGGAATTACAAAATTGACATTAAGAGTATTGACAGTTTCGAATTATGCATATACCAACACATCTTGAGAATATCATGGGTGGAAAGAATAACAAACATCACGGTCTTAGCACGGATGAAGAAAGCAAAAGAGGTTATGCCAACTATATTAAAAAGATGAAGATTCAGTACCTGGGACACATCATGAGGCGAGAAAAATATCACATACTACGACTCATTATAGAGGGAGAGATTATGAGAAAAAGAGGTATAGGAAGAAGGCTAAGAGTAAAGAATCACAGAGATTGGTATAACTGCACCAACAAGAAACTTTCAGATAAGCGGCCTCGATTCAAATTGCCTTGATGATCGCCAACCTTTGAATATGAATATGGCACTTGAAAAGGAAGAATAACATCAAACAAAGTGTCAAAAACACTGATAAACTCTGGTGTTGATGCAGATTCCGGTGACATCGAATTGAACACCACATAAATTAAAATACCCAGAACACCACATAAATTAAAATACCCACAACGACCGAATTGCTCAATGCATTGGCAGCAAAGCGCACCGTCATTGATGAGAACGGTGGTAATTCTATACATTTTTTGTTAGGTTTGTCGTGGGGTCATGGTGCTATCTTTTACGGTGTTCAGCGCAAAATGCATGACGGCAGTGGTTACAATAAAATGACGTCATTCTCCTTTTTTTTGATGGGCACATATAACAAGTAGTGCACTTTGGTGTGGAAGATTCTTCTTGGTTTTCCTGTAAAGGAATTTCGATTATGTCGCTAATCAGAAGTTTGATCGAGCGTTGTAGTTGGCACTCTAAAACGCTGCTCTAACCATGGCCTTATAGGTTGCTCGTGAAGTTGGTTCATAAATTCCTTTCTAAAGATTGTCTGTTTTTTTATTTCTTTGTTAATTGTGATTATGAATAATCCAAGAATTTATACAGGTCATGTGGAGCATCCCGTAAAACATACATATTGGCCATTTCCGAGTCTTTCTCGAACAATTTCTACTTCCACACATCTGATCGAATGCATCTACCCCGCCATTGGTTTTATTATAGTGCAGGATCATTTCAGGCTTTTTAGTGTTCTGGCAAATAACTGAGCCTTTATGGATTGTAGACAGAACAAGAACACTTTTGTTATTTTTAGTTTTGTATGAGACTATGATCTTTTCCTTACAGAAACAAAATATGGAGTTTCCCACCTCCCTGTTTTTCAGGTTAATTAATTAATTCAGGAGGCACTATGCGTTTGTTGTGTCGCAAAGTGCCAACAACTGTTAAGTTGTAAGATGCATTTAAGAGCTGGCCCGCTAGACTTACCGAAGTAAACCAGTTGTCCATGGTGATGTTGCTATTACTTCCATAGACACTTCTACAGCGTGTCCAGAAAGGGTAGGGGGTAATTGTAACTTCAATAAAAAAACAAGTTAGGAAAAAAATTTATTTGGTGGTTTTTAGACAAAACTTTGGAAAATTAACTGTAACCGAGAACGGAAATTGGCCATCACGCGTATAAACATCTCTCTAGAAATGACGGCCATTTCGGTGCGGATGTTATGCTTTAATTGCTGTATAGTTCATGGGTTGTTTGCATAAACTCTCTCTTTAAGGTATCCCCACAAGAAATAATCAAGGGGTGTAAGATCGGGGCTTCTCGGAGGCCAGTTGATGGTGCCTCGACGAGAGATCACTTTTTGTGGGAAGAGTTGATTGACAACCGCAAG
The DNA here is from genome assembly GCA_940337035.1 of Agriotes lineatus. NCBI lineage: Eukaryota > Metazoa > Arthropoda > Insecta > Coleoptera > Elateridae > Agriotes > Agriotes lineatus. The sequence goes on along the minus strand of CALNHX010003578.1, from coordinate 97,501 downwards.
CGATTGGTTGGAGGTGTGGCAAGTGGCCCCATCTTGGTGAAACCATGTTTCTGCATTAAAACCTTCAAACTCCTGCAGTTGTGGAGCTAAAAAGTTCCTTAACATGTCGCAATACCGTTCACTGTTTACCGTAAGTGCTCGCCCTCGCTGGTCCTCAAAAAAGTAAGGGCCAATGATGCCTTCAGAAGACATAGCAGCCCACACAACAACTTTTGGGCTATGTAATGGTCGTTTGAAACCAATGAATTGTTTTCTCGTAATTATGCAGTACTCTCCGCCTGATTGGCAGGCAACCTGTCGTTTTCGGACAATTCAAATCGCAATTGAAACAGTTCTAGTGGAAATACAGGTTTCTATTTTCTCTTTGGGAAGTTCGTATTTAAAATACCGGTTCAGGGCTCTGTATTATCGGCACCAACAACTTCCGCCGTTGTCGTGAGATGGCGTTAGGGAAGCGTCCGTTTTTGGTGAAAAGTTGCTTGCTAAGATGTCTGCCCGCTAAATGGTTTGTTTGGACAATCTTCGAGGTGCATCGTCTCCCATGTAGGAAGCTGAACTGAAAGAAGGGTTCGTAAAGGACGCCCAAAGAACCTAGTTGTTGTGGCAGCCGCTATTTTAACATCCTTTCCGTCGATGGGCCAGAAAAGTTACCAAGTCCTCTGATTGTGTAAAAGCACATTTTGCTGTTAAGCGAATTCAGGCTTTTCTGGGTAAGCACGCTTCTCTCTTCTTATTCGACCACTAATTTTGGTTGTGTTTACTCAGCTCCTTGCTTCGGGCTGAGATCATCCCAAAGTCGATGGCTGTAGTTCTTCGCACACCCCTCGGAGAGATTTGAGGCAGAGTCCTGTTTGTGGTGGCTCACAGCTTTCCTGAGGAGCAGCCCCCTGGTGTTTGGAGTGACCTCTTGATGCCGAGTTTGGTTTGAAACCTACCTCGATTATTTTGCATTTTGTTATACGAACTCTCAAAACGATTTCGTTGTGCGGCATAGTATTATGTTCGTTAACTGCTAGGATGCACTGGAATTTTCAATTGCCTGCGTTATCTTGTTTAGCAATTCATATAGGGTTGTGTTATTAGCGGCTTCACCGCAAGTAATTGTTGTAATCAAGGGTCACACGAAGTGCGAGCTTACGCTGTGCTTATTTTAAAGTAATGTCGCCGAAGCTCAATTTGGATTGAAATTTCGCTGAGCGAGTGGCAAACCTAGTTGCGATAGTTCCATGCTCCTTCGGATTAATTAAAATAGCTGGAACAGTATTCAGCAGTGCTTATTTCCATAGGGCAGACAGATCTGATTGCTTACGTGGGTATCCGTAAATTATTAACTTGATACATACAAAAAAATGGAACGCAATACAACGGTGACATTCTCTTAGCCTTCGGGTTGCTATTAATTAATGTGTTTTGGCCAAATTTAGGGCTGAAAGTAAGTCCATTTAGAAATTAGTTACGAGGCCGTCAGCCTAGCTGCGATTTCGGATGCACCCGATTGAATTTGTGAAATAAGTAATAATGTGATATATATTTGCCTACTGTGATATATATTTATTTTGTGCTAGTCTTGTCTGTGTACTTTATGCCAGTAATTACAAAACAATTTCATGCCTCCCTGTTATCCGATACATTAAATATTAGAATATTATACGATTTATCACTCTGTGGGTTTTGTTTTATTGTTTACGTTGCATTGCTATCTTGAGCGAGTTTAGTGGTTTTTTTTGCTTAAACGAACGAGTGGAACATAAGGCTGCAAACCCCTTGGCGCCCTTATCCGTTCGATCTGTAGTTTTTTTGGAAGGTAAGTTGCCCACGACCCTTCTCCTGAGTTAGTGCGAGCATGTTCCGATTTACCATCGGCAATTGTTGATGTAACACGTTCTTGTTTCTTTCTTGGATTTTCGCTGGCCCAGTAGCGGCAGTTTTGTTTGTTTGCATGCCCGTTTAAGTGAAAGTTTGCTTCGTCGCTAAACAGAATGTTTTCAAACGTTGGGAAGCGTTGAAGCATTTCATTTGCAAAATCCAGTCGACGAGGATAGTCGGTAACCTGCAATTCTTGAACGAGCTGAATTTTGTAGGCTGTAAGACGTAAATCTTGCTTCAAAATTTTGTGCAATGACAATTTGTTAAGTCCTTGACTGCGTTTGCGAACTGACTGAGATGGATTTTGACGCACTAAAACTCGCACTTCCTCGATCCTTTCTTGAGTTCGAACAGAGCGCGGGCGACCTGTATTGTGAATTTTTACACACGAGCCGGTATTCTTAAACATTCGAATCCATTTTCTGATGGTATCGTCCTTTGGTGCATTCCGTACATTGAATTCTGCACGATACAAACGTTGAGCAGCCACGATCGAATCACCATTGCGATAATAGGTTCGTATGCAAAATCGCAATGGTTTCCCGGGTACGCTTCCATGCTTACTAAATCTCCAAAGAGTAGCGTACCAGCCTGTCCTTGTGTGCCCCTCCCAACTGCGCCGTTACACGGAGAGCACCGAAACAAATACCCCCCACCCTTTCTGGACATCTGTAGTAAAACTTTTCACATAATATTCGCCCAAAGGCAAACCGTTAGTGTTTTTATGTTTTCCAAGATAAGGTTCAGCATTAACCATGCATTTTGTCCCTACATCGCAATTAATCACGTTTTTTATCCTATATTTTGCTGGCTTACTCGGGATGATGTACATCCTGAAAGGACAGCGGCGTCTAAATTCCAGTACCTGCTCGTCAATGGTTATATAACCTTTGTATATTAATGACAAGTAGGTCAACCAAAGGTACAGAGACATGCTGCCGCCTACCGTAAAAATTATTTACTAAAAAAAGGTACGAGACTCGGCTAATTTGAACGGGAACGTTGCGAAATATTTAGCCCTTCCGCTTCAACAGAACGGTGAGTCACAACATTAGTTATTGTTTTGTGGTCACAACCACGATCCCAATAGTCTGGAGTACGACCTACGGGGCGCGGTGTAATATTTACGGCTACTCAGCAGTTTCTTGTCTTTATCTATGCTCAGCAGGTTCACGTTGACACTTTATAAGTAACGATTATTGACGCATGGGTATTGTATTACAGCACATTAAAAGATCGGCATTTTTAAATTTGGTTTATTTTGAGATGAACCAAAGATATGAATAGAAAATATACGTTTTTCACTAAACAGACCATTTTATAAAAAATCTGGTGTGATACACTCACACAACCTCCTCTTATAATTACTCAAAAATTTCATTTTTAATTTTTAAGCATTTGTCAAAAATTTTCATAAATTACAAATTCTGCAAAAACGGTACAAAATAGAGCGTTAGTTGAAGTGACAAATTTTCTCTAGAATTTTAAACTGAATTCAAAAATGTAATAATATACCAGGCGTTCTCTATAGGAGTTAATAAAAAAAATAGAAAAAAAAGACAAAAGAAACCCACTTTAGAAGTATTCAACTGGAAAATCGCCTATCTCACGTCAATGCACAGTAAAAATGTAATAAGAATGTAAAGTTTGAAAAAAATCGTTAGAGCCGTTTTTGAAAAAATCGAAAAAAACTGAAAAATCACAAGAGTAAACACCTACTTCCAGTTATGCGATTTTCTTCAAAAGCTTGCTGTCGCATCTACATAGTACACAAAACTTATATATGAAGTTTCAACGCCATACCTCTTTCCGTTTTTGAGATATTCTGTTCACAGACAGACAGATAGACCAATGAAAAATAATATGTTTTTTGGGTTCAGGGGACTCGAAAACGTGAAGATCTGTTGAAAACTCAATTTCGAATTTTTGGGGTGAATCCAATACTTTATCGTAAAAGGAAGTAAAAATTAAATAATAATTATCGCAACAACCTCACAAATTCTCAGTTTCGATTAGGTATTTTACATACCTATTTTATAATAATCATCGATCCAAGATTAGGGGTACATTAGTAGGTCAATTAATAATAATTCACTCTTATTTAATTACTCATGAACAACTGCATTTTAATTTGTGATCCGTCATGTTTTACACATAGTGTGATTTTGTCAGAAATAGAATAGAATAGAATTTTTCATTCACAGTAAGAAGAAACACATAATTGGAAGATTTAATAAGAAAGGCCCTATTTCTATCATGACATTTATTAAACCTTTTTAATTTTTTTAGGGAAATAAAAATTACATAGTAACTTACCTGAAATAATGTATCTTTCTGGGTGTGTAGACGTTTATTTTCAACTCCGAAATGCCTAGGAGTTATCAAAACAGTCAATATAAAACTGCAAAAAATGTTCGATCTGTAAACATGAAAAATGACTAGATAGATGACCAGTCTTTGTGTCGAACAAATATTTAAGTTTATTTTGATTATAGGTACCAAGTTCTTAAGAAAAACTACAGAGAACCGAACAAAACTTATATTTAGAAAATAACAATATAACATAGTCACAAACATTACAGAAACAACACATATGATCTCGTTTTAGACTTAAATATGTTATCTTTAGTGGTTTATATATAAATACATAATATATATTTTCAACTTGAGATTACACAAATGTTAACTAAACAACTGTAATCTTAATACATTAGCAGCAAATAATAAGTTAGTGTTTTTGAAAAGGCCTTTCACCAGTTAATTAATTGATATAAACAAAATATTATTTGCTTAAAATGAATACCAATAATAAAAGAAACAAATATTTTTGTCATTGTATATCAACTTCACCACAGAAAAGACTAAAACAAGTTTTTTCCAAAAAGTACATACATATTTTATTAATCTTTTAAAATATTTGTTTAAAAAAAATGTAACATATCACTACTTTTTCAAGCAATCCCCATCCTCTTTAACCCTAAGAAGTTAAAATGAGATCTAAAGTTATCAAATACTAGAAATCACGAAACTACTTACGACGGCATGGTTTGTAAATATTCGGTTGAAATAAGTGAAAAATGTGCCAGATACTAAATATCAGTTATGACATAATAACACATTCCCTTTCAACTGGTGCTACTAAATTGTCATGTTACCTAATTTCTATTTGAGTTACCTCCATCCTCAGCCCTTAGGAGTCAAAATGCAATTTTAAGTTAAACCGTAAATATCATAAAAATATTTAAAAATTTATTTTGTGATTTAAGAATATTCAGTTTAAACATGTGGAACTTATTAATGTTCAAATATTGATATACATGGTAGTTATTTATCATATAAGACGAGAAAATTGAATTTTGTCTTTGAGAGTGTTAAAATCACTCGAAAAGATAATCAACAATTTTATTGTCGTGTATAATATAAAATTAAATTCAATCCCCACCGTTTTTACTCCTAAATGAATTTAATCCTTTGAATAATTATAAACGACAACAAATTCAACAATCAAATAAATGTCAAAAAACGTTAGAAACTAATACAACAATGAGTGTTGGCATAGAAGTATTGTTTTATTGTCTAAACGATAAAATTGCATTTTAACATGAAGTAAAGAATAGATAAAATGCAATTTTAACAATTAGGATTGAATAATAGTAGATTATGTTATTAGGAGTAAAAGTGATACTTTATGTGGCGAAGCTGAAGTTTATTTAGCCGAACGTTAGTGAGGCAAATAATTCAGCTAAGCCACATAAAGTCACTTTTACTCCGAATAACATATACTATTTTATCCGCAAACGTATTCAGGTAAATTTCAGGCGAGCACTGTACCCCTGCGCCAACCTCTGTTGTTCAGATAACGCGCAACTGTAATGATATATGAACATACTGAATCACCCGTGCTAATAGCACACGGCCACAGCAGCTGTCACACCATAACCCACGGCGACAGATGCTCCGATCCGCTGCTTAAAGGTTTATTTAAATTAAAACTTTTTCGTACTTTTTTGAAAATAAAAACCGGCCTACGAGCTAATTCTAAAAATTAGCAAAATTTTAAGCCATCATACAATTTAATCGGTCCAGTATCTTCGGAGGAGATGGCGAACAAACATAGAAAGAAAGAAAGAGAGCAATCATTTTGTGTGCTTAGGCAGATAAAGTACGCAAAAGTCGCTATTTTGTCTGCTTAGGCAGATAAAGTGACACTTTTACCTTGTCAATAAAGACAAATAAGTTGTCACTTTTGTGACGTTTGCGGATAAAAGTATTATATAAGACGCTATTTTGAAATAAATGGAAAAAACTAATTATAGTTTTATGCACAAAAAAACTTTCCAATGCTGAACTCAAAATTATATGTTGGTTCACATTTTTTTGTTCAACTTCCTCCCCTCTCCCGCCCTTCTGAGCCGAGTGGCACCAAAAACTAATCAGATGACAAAACTGATGACTTGTACGTACGTGCATGCCAAATTTGAACACATTCGAATCAAATTTGGAAATTATTGAGAAAATTTTAAATTAATGTTTAAACCCCATAGTTATGTTCGTGAAAATTCGGTGAAATGCAATTAAAATTAAGCATTTTGTAATATTGCTAGTTTTGGCCTAAAATCTACATTCTTAATATGCTTCGATATATCTTTACAATGTTTAAAAATCATTGTACGAATTAATAATTCAATTAAAAAAAGTCTATGCTTTCTGCACTGACCTTCAAAAAAAGTAGGCACATGCTTTGTTATTTTCATTGTGACGTAATTGTTTAGAAGTTTGCTTATATTGGGCCTACCCAAAAGCATTTTTAATTTTTTACTTACAGCTTTCATGGCAATTTTAATTACAAAAATCATTACCTTGCTTGGACGTAGAAGACTAGACGTATTTTCAATATTATATTCTTTATAAAAAATAAAAATATGTTCTTCATCTTCTACACCACCAGGTATTTCTAACAGTTTTTTGCATGAAGAACAATTAAATTTATCAATACACTTCAACAAATATCCAGCAAAATATATGGTCGTGAGGTCTTCTAAGGTTACTGATGCTATACTGCCTTCTTCTGATGATGAAGAAGATGGCAGTGGTTCCACACCCTCCATGGCACTCGGAGCAGATGCAGTTGCAGCATCTTCTTCTTCTTCATTAGCCCACTCTGGCATCGTTGTCCCGTCAAAGAAATGGTAATCTTCGTCCTCCTCACAATTCGCGTGGTCTGGAGGACGCATCAGTTGCAGAACACTGTGGGATTTGAAGGACGCTTCAAATGTTCGTACCGTTGGGTTTTTGTTGTACCCCCCACGCTGCCGAATAATAGAAAACCAGTTTTCTAAAACGTCTTGGTTTAAACGGCCAGTTAATATAAACGCCTTTTCATTATTTTCACGCTCTTGAGCATAAATCTGTTTGATGGCATTAATAGAAATTAAAAAACCACCAAAACAAGGAACTCGCTTCAGTTGCGCGGGGTCTCTCTTCTCTCGTTTCGTCAGTGATTCCATCACTGTGAAACCCTTCTCTATAGCCTCCAAAACGTCTTTGTTGGCATTACATAATGCGCGACCGCAGGGCTTCTTTGAATACAAATTTTTTCTGTTAAGAGCATCAAACAGGTTGTTGACCACGTCAATAAAAGATGCAGTATTTAGTGCTTGCCTTTCATTCGGCAGTTGTCCAGTAGCGACCGCTGTTTTTATTGCCGCAGCCATACTATTGCTAAAAACTTGTGTTGCCAAGCGAACACTCATTTTTTGGAATGGGTTTGGATAGATATGTTTCTCCGTGAGTTTTAGTAGAGCCCTTCCTGTTGAACTCTTTTTATCCAACATGTAGACTGCAGCAATCACATGCCAAGAAATATCTTCGCCGTTTAGAACAAAATTAGCTTGCATCAAATTGTTCCTGATATTCTTCAACAAGTGGGGCACATCATAAATTGTGAAATAAACCTTTTTGCTCTTGCTATGTTCAAAGTAAGGCTTTTCAGCTGTCACTTTGAAGTGTTCTTTAAACAAATTTTGATTGGCAGCGCCTTGGTCACAGACGATGGCAATGGGTTTCAGACCTGCTTCTTCCAAAACTGTAAGGTTTTTTTTCTACAATTTTATAAAGATCCTTGCCTTTCACTCCAGTTTCCGAGAAATAATAGGCCACTGGTACTTTCCACTCGGAATATATTCCTCGCAGGAAAACTACCAAAACTTTCTTGGCTGGTACTGTCTTGTTTCCAAATTCACCCAAGTCTTCGAAACCTATTATTCTGTCCTCTTTTTTAGAAAATTCGAGGTACTTTTTGATGTCCATCTCATCAAACATTAAAACGCACTTCTTTTCTTGATCATTCAGTGTTTCGGCTTTGAATTTGAGCCGCTGGAAAAACTTTTTGTTGAAACCAGTATGGCTCTTAAAATTGGACAACCACATCTTAATTGTTGTGGGTGAGGGCAAAATCACTTTCTTTTTCCGCAATAATTTATACAGCCCCGGTGACTTGTAAAACATTGAAATAGCAACGGCTTTTTCGTCGGGAGACCACTGCGTCGTCTCCCTATGGAAAAGTTGCATTTTTGTTAACGCACGTGCAAATGGGGGCAGTTCGTGCAATTCCCTACTACGCAATATGCGTCTTGAACGGTTCTGCGTTTGTTTCACAACTCTTTTCATTTTCTTTAGTACTTCGCTCTTCTGTCGCAAATGTTTATGCAACAGTTTTACGTCCTCTTCTACCAACTGCAATTTTCGCCGTGTAGTTGGGGGTGATGGCATTGTTGCAAAAACTTCAGGGGTGGTAGGTATGGTGTCAGCAGTTGAGGGACACTTTTCGTGTTCATTTTTGGAAGGAGTTAAAAATCTCACTTCCGTACATGAAGATAGAACATCCATGCGGGCCCCAGTAGTTTTGCTTGGCGACCTTGGTTTCGTAGGCACTATCCCCCATTGAGTGGTGGTGCCGGTGGAAGTAGAAGACCGATAGGAAGCAACTGGTGAAGGCCTTTTGAATTTGATGGGAACTGCCGTTGAAACCAATTTTTTTGCCATCATATCTTCCATTTTAAAATGGTCCCCACAAATGAATTTTCTCTTCAACTCTTCGGCACTAGCGTCTAATAGTTCCGAATTTCCTGAAATTGAAAATAAAAGTTATTTTCTTAGTGATTTTATCTAAATTATATTTTTGGGTGACAAGTAAATTTAACTATAACAATTATCGATATACCAATTAGTTATGAAATAATCGTGAATCGTTAACAAAAAAACAAAACAACTGAATTGATAATACCTTCATACAAAACAATATATGCCGTTTGTTATATAGCATAACTTACCCCCTCTTATTGTGAACCGAAGTGGGGTGAGAATACAGTAAGTAATGGCTAAGACGTTTTTGTGCAAAAGTAATGTTGTTATTGTGGTTGAGGATGATACTTCGAACTTCCCGAATTTGACGGTAATCGGCAGCAACTGCATACATTTTTAGCATGTTGCGATATTGTATCAAAAACAATAACATCTTCAGCTTAATTTTATAAGTATAGGCCATTCACTAAACACAAAAACATTTTAATGTTTTTGAAGTTGGCATATGTACCTATACAATTTTTGTACTGGGGATTCTGTATTTTGTTTTGCAATGGTTCCCACACCTGCATAAAGGCAGGTTTTAATTTTAAAATGACAATCAATGACAATTAATATTTCTCATTCACGGCCTGCTGAATTTTTTGACAAACGTCATTGACGTTTGTCACACAATTCAGCAGGCCGTGTTCTCATTATTTCAGAGTCAAAGTAGATATTTTCCGGAAATTCTCGTAGGAACTTATAAAATGTAATAAAAATATGTATTAATCACCGCTACGTCAATAGTATCCACCAGAGTATTTATATATTATCCTCAATAGTAGTTATTTATAGCACTTATAAGTTATAACAGATGCTAAGTAAATGTCACACCTTTAACGAATTAGTTTTAGTAACTTTTTGTAGTACATTCCTAGATAAAGATGAATTTCAGATGTACACTCATGAAATGTTGGAAATCAACGGCCACTTTGTGTTTTTACGTTTAGTGAACAGACTATACCTACTCACCTGAGTGAAGTATCCATTCTTTACAGCGAACCTCATCTTTAATGGGAAACGAAAATTTTCTCAATCCAGGAAATTTTCGTAAACTCTTGTCGCACATGAAATAACTGCATCGATTTCCTGACATCTCTTCTGGAAATTAAGCCATCTGATTAGCAATAAAATAAATATATGTAAAAAAATATTTTCAGTTTAATATTTCAATCATTACTTTAATAAATACGGTAATAAATAAGTACAAACCTTAGAGAATATTCCGAAATGCGCCAATTATCAATATAATACACAGTAACAGATATATACAAAGCACAAGAAGATATAGTCACTTAAACTAAAAACACTGTCTTTGATAAACACACTTTTTACTAGTACTTAAGTCAGAATTTTCACAGCACTACGCAAACTGCACCGAACGATTCCAAAACATACGTGACTAAACAGACGAGTCGAATGGCAAAAACGGATATCAGCTGTCAAAATATTGACAAGAGCACTGACCGAATATCGCGCAGTGTCGGGTTGTCGGGTATACTCCATTCACTATGGTCCCGGATTGTCAAAAATGACGTTTTATGGTAGCACTGTTGAATTTCGATTGGTTTTTTTGTTACTACTAGGTTGGACAACGCAAAAGCGTAATTTTGAAAATTTGCGTATTTGTTACCTGGCAACTTTTATTTATTTTTGCTTAAGTCAGTGCAAAATATAACCTATAATTTATAGTTTTTACATTAATAGCTTAATTAATTGTTTCTAGTTATCCATAGCTTGACTTAAAAGTATTAACCATGATATAAAGGATTGTTTTTAATTGGATTTTGACATTGACAATCCGGGACGCATATACGTAATCTGCAGACGCATAAGGTATAACCCATCACATCGTTTTTTCCGAAGTCGTACGGCCAATCAAAACACAAGTAAACTGCAGACGTGTAGAATTATAATGCGTCTGCACTTTACGCAAGCACCGTGACCACTATTATTTCTTATTTATTGTAATTTCAGTTGCTAAATACAGACTATTATTATTAGTATTGAGTTTTTTCTTGATATGTTCGGTTTATTCCAATTAAACGAAAGATATTTGGTCAGATGTAATTAGATTCTATTATTTATTTTGATATAAGAATTTTCTCACGTTACTGCACGTTTGTAATATGACTGCTTTCGGCCAAATTTCGAGCTAGCAGCTATCACTATGCAAAAAAATAATGTGTACAACACGTATGAAAACAACTTTTTTTACTAATTATTGATAAACTCTGATTTCGCCCACGGACTAAATCTAAGTAACTTTTATTCATTTGATTATAATATAGAAAGCCGTGGTAGACATTTGTCAAAATAATCATGTTAGTTTTGACATTTGACTAGAATACAGAAAGCATTACTAGATTTTTTTCAAAATACCGACCTGTCGAACAACTGAAAGTTATTGATTTTCCTTAGTTATCTGACAAATATTGATTTACTATAAGTATTTTTTCTACAGCCGTGATTTTAAACTGTTTCCAAGGGTCATATGCGGCGTGCTTTATGTTGTCTATAAAACACGCCATTCCATTTAAAGCACGGAGTACTTTAAGAGGTTATAAAACCTTATTTGTGAAGATTAAAAGTACAGTTATTATATCGGACCGATTTGTATGCGGAGCCCCAAGTGCCCGATTGGAGAGGGGCGGAGCCCGATGGCCCCTTTGGAGAGGGGCAGAGCCCCGAGGGCCCCCTTGGAGAGGGGTGGAGCTCCAAGAGCCCCCTTGGAGAGGGACCGAGCCCTGAGGGCCCCCTTGGAGAGGGGCCGAGCCCCAATGGCCCCCTTGGAGAGGGGCGGAGCCCGATGGCCCCCTTGGAGAGGGGCGGAGCCCTGAGGGCCCCCTTGGAGAAGGGCCGAGCCCCAAGGGCCCCCTTGGAGAGGGGCCGATCCCCAAGGGCCCCCTTGGAGAGGAGCGGAGTCTCGAGGGCCCCCTTGGAGAGGGGTGGAGCTCCGAGGGCCGCTTTGGAGAGGGGCGAAGCCCCTAGGGCATTTAAGCTAACAAACTCCTCGGCTGTAGAAAAAATATTGAAGCCAACTCGTGTTTTACAGTTTAAAAATCTCGGTCGATCATAAAATTCTCGCTTCGCTCGAATTTTAACATGATCGACCTCGATTTTTAAATCCTCTGTAAAACACTAGTTGCCTTAATAGCTATTTTCTACAGCCGTGATTTTAAACTGTTTCCAAGGGTCATATGCGGCGTGCTTTATGTTGTCTATAAAACACGCCATTCCATTTAAAGCACGGAGTACTTTAAGAGTTTATAAATTCTTATTTGTGAAGATTAAAAGTACAGTTATTATATCGGATCGATTTGTATGCGGAGCCCCGAGTGCCCGATTGGAGAGGGGCGCAGCCCGATGGCCCCTTTGGAGAGGGGCGGAGCCCCGAGGGCCCCGTTGGAGAGGGGTGGAGCTCCAAGAGCCCCCTTGGAGAGGGACCGAGCCCTGAGGGCCCCCTTGGTGAGGGGCCGAGCCCCGATGGCCCCCTTGGAGAGGGGCGAAGCCCGATGGCCCCCTTGAAGAGGGGCGGAGCCCCGAGGGAACTCTTGGAGAGGGGTGGAGCTGCAAGAGCCCCCTTGGAGAGGGGCCGAGCCCCGAGGGCCCCCTTGGAGAGGGGCCGAGCCCCAAGGGCCCCCTTGGAGAGGAGCGGAGTCCCGAGGGCCCCCTTGGAGGGGGGTAAAGCCCCGAGGGCCGCTTTGGAGAGGGGCGAAGCCCCAAGGGCATTTAAGCTAACAAACTCCTCGGCTGTAGAAAAAATATTGAAGCCAACTCGTGTTTTACAGTTTAAAAATCCTCTGTAAAACACTAGTTGCCTTAATAGCTATTAAACGTGTTTATTTTTAAAGTGTTCTCTCATAATATCTAATTTTGACATATATACAGTCGCGGCCAAAAAACCCGGGACAGTTTTTTTGACCTAATTTTCAAAATACGAAAAGAAGTGCTGACACTGATAATTCTAATTAATAAATGTCTTCAAACGTCATTGCTTAAATCTGAATAATGACATTTATTAATTAGAGTTGTCAGAGTCAGCACTTCTTTTCGCATTTTGAAAATTAGGTCAAAAAAACTGTCCCGGTTTTTATGGCCGCGACTGTAAGTGTAGTTACCTGGAATAAAAATGTCATTTTTATTGACAGTTGCACAAAAAGTATTTTTTTACGAACGTGATAGCTTTACGAGGGTAAAAATGACTTTATGTTAGACTGCGCTATAAAATAGTGCTTTATTAGATAGTTTAGCGTTTATAAAGTAGCTCTTTATTTCACACTACAGATGAAAGTGCGCGTTGCTATGGAAATGAATAAATAACCAATTGTTTGCTCGCAAGAATGGTGGCAGTTTTGTTTATTACAACCACATTAAGTAAGCCAAAAACGGCGAGATCCTAAATTCATTTGTAGTTTTTGCAATACATAATGTAAACTTATTTTTTTTATATTCCTAGAAAAATAACATTTACTTCTTGCGATAAAATTTTTCGTTCGTAAAATTACCATGACGCTGCTAGTGGACAAATCTTCATCCCCCGAAAAAAAACTATACTTTTATCTTTTGACAAAAATATACTATTTACTTATATTAATGTTTTAATGTGGTTATTATAACACCGAAAACAGTGCTAATGGAGTCTATCAAAGCACTGTTTTTGTATTGTTATTTTCATATGAAAAACCTTGAAACGGTCTACTTTGTAGAACTGACAGATTGTCATACATTAAAAGTTTTTGATTATTTTTGTTGAAAGTATATAAAATTAGTGTATTATCCTCGTTTAATAAAATTCATTGCAGCTCTAGTTCCATTGGAGCACTCCTCGTTGCGCACGTCGTGCCCTAAACCCACTCGTGCTACATTAGGCCCTCTTATGAAACTAGTATAATAATTAAATGTACTTCTATGACAGTTCAGAAAGTACTCACTTTCTGCACTCTCATGTAAGAATCATACTGTTACTGGCTAAAACTGACAACTTTTTAACAAATGTAAAATTAAAAGGTTGAATTTGTTATAGAATGCGAAACCGTCGCAGGAAAAATAGTATGCAGCACACGTGTGGGATGGCCATCGGAAATTGTATGTGAATACATAACATGTAGTCATTCAAAAACAACTACAGTTCCCATTGAAATCACTTGCAAAATTTGTATGTGCCGCTTTATTTCTTATTCTTTTCAAACGAGCCTAAGCTGTCGATATTTACAAATGAAAATTTTCTCGAGAACAATAAAGACAAATAAAAAGTACATGCTTATGGCAGGCGATTTAACGAGGCGAAGCCGAGTTGGACTACATAATAGATGCCGTAATCACACTTTTACTTCCTTTTATAATAAAGGAAGTATTGGATTCACTCCAAAAATTCGAAATTGAGTTTTCAACAGATCTTCACGTTTTAGAGTCCCCTGATCCCAAAAAACATATTTTTTTCATTGGTCTGTCTGTGTGTCTGTGAACAGAATATCTCAAAAACGGAAAAAGGTATGGCGTTGAAACTTCATATATAAGTTTTGTGTACTATGTAGATGCGAGAGCAAGCTCTTTAAGAAAATCGCATAACCGGAAGTAGGTGTTTACTCTTGTGATTTTTCAGTTTTTTTTCGATTTTTTCAAAAATGTGTATTGATGTGAGATAGGTGAATTTCCAGATGAATACCTCTAAAATGGGGTTCTTCTGTTTTTTTTTCTATTTTTTTATTAACTCCTATTCTAAATAGAACACCAGGTATATTATTACATTTTTGAATTCAGCTTAAAATTCTAGAAAAAATTTGTCTCTTAAACTAACACTCTATTTTGTACCGTTTTTGAAAAATTTGTCATTCTTGAAAATTTTTGACAAATGCTAGGGTTGGAACTCTTTAGTCTCGGTAAAATTCTAGTAGGACTTAGACCATATGACCCAAGCAGTCGGTGTCTAAGGTACCTGGTACTCTGCATGCCTAGACCTTGTCCATTAACAAACAAACAAACAAACAAATTTTTGGCTAATTAGAAGATCACTGTAAAAGGAAGTTGTGTGCGTGTATCACGCCAGATTTTTTTACTTGTTACATACAATATTCTTTCTACGGCACAACAGAAGTATAAAAATTTAGTTCATTAAACTTTTTCTGTCACAGTGTATTAGACATTCTAAGTTATGTTGACATACAAATTATTTACGATAAACCCTGCGATCTATGATTTTAATGCGCGTTACCTTGGACTAACTTTTAACACTGATGTTTAAAATAATTCACTTAGGACACTGGTTCGATAAATAGTTATTTTTGTATGTATAACGCAATAGTATACTGTACAACTAGTTAGTCATACTGTTTTTCACGAATTTGCAAATGAGTAAAAACAGTTGTTTTCATATGTGCTGCTCACGTTATTTTTTGCATAGTGATCACTTGTAACTTGAAATTTGGTCGAAAAGGACTTTAAAAGTTACAACTACCAAATTGACAATTCACAATTTCAATAAAATAGTTAAAAAAAATTTACTTTCTTTACGTTTTTTCGTTAAAACAAGACGAATTGCAAATAAAATGTTTGCAAAAATTGAATTAATATTAAACAATATTGAAATAAAAATGATAGAACTGTGAACATGAATTTATTTGATAGAGTATGAATAATAATTATAAAATTTATGTCATTTTAACATTGGAACTCTTAATGTACTTACATATAGTAATTAATTAACTTTAGTATAATCGAGGGTTAAAACTAACTGCTTAAGTTAAACTAATAAATTGGTAAATATCCTGATCCATTTTATTCACTAAATTAATTCAAACGCAGCTGGACGCGTTTTAGAACGTAAAATTAGTTTGCGTCCTGTTGTGTGTGTGTTGTGTGTACGAAAATGAATTACTTCACCCATTGAAAATAAAATGTAAAGGTCATCTTTTTACTTCCTTTTACAATAATTCGAAATTGTGTTTTCAACAAATCTTCACGTTTTAGAGTTTCCTGAACCCAAAAAAACATGTTTTTGTTCATTGGTCTGTCTGTCTGTGTGTGTCTGTGTGCGAACAGAATATCTCAAAAACGAAAAGAGGTATGACGTTGAAACTTCATATACATATAAGTTTTGTGTACTATCTAGATGCGACAGCAAGCTTTTAAAGAAAATCGCATAACCGGAAGTATGGTGTTTACTCTTGCGATTTTTCAGTTGTTTTCGATTTTTAAAAAAACAGCCCTAATGATTTTTTCAAACGTTACATTTTTAATGTGCATTGATGTGAGATAAGTGATTTTCCAGTTGAACACCTCTAAAATGGGTTTCTTTTGTTTTTTTTTTCTTTTTTTTTATTAATTCCTATTCTAAATAGAACACCCGCTTTATTATTGCATTTTTAATTCAGCTTAAAATTTTATAGAAAATTTGTCTCTTCAACTAACATTCTATTTTGTACTGTTTCCGTAGAATTTGTAATAAAATAAAATTTATGGCTAATTATAAAATCACTGTAAAAGGAAGTTGTGTGCTGTATCACACCAAATCTTTTTAACTGTTTTCAAAAAATTACATTTTGTAAGCGCTAAATTTGGTTGGATACAGTTTGTATATCTACCGGCGTTTTTTTGGGTCTGTAAACTTCTGTTGCTCGAAATATAAACATGCGAAGCTAACCTCAACTTCCTCTTTGGTAGTTAGATTTAATCAAACAGTTGTGTCGTTTACAAATTTGTACGCCTAGTCTTCTAGGAGCATACTTCCCATATTTAAAAAAAAATAGTAATTTTAGACGGTACTTTTAATAAGATATAGCAAGTCAAAGCGAAAGCAATGAGTAAACTGCAGACGTCTAGTGCCCCTCTGTGTCCGCACTTTACTTAAACTTTCATTGACTCCATATTAATCAATTACCGATTGTAGCCGAACAGTTGTCGTAATACCTTATGCGTCTGCAGATTACGTATATGCATCCGGGACCATAGTGAATGGAGTATATGTTCGTCATATCGCTAGTCCTATTCCTTTCCCGCTTCACCCCCTTAGCAACGAAACAAACCATGGACTTTTAAAGATCCATCGTCATCTGTCCGTCTTGGTCCAACACTACTGGAAATAGCGCGACGTTGGACTACTTGTGATTAATATACAAAGATATAACTACCAGGCTTATCAGAGGCTATCTGTCTAGTTCTTGCCTCTCAGCCCGTGCAGCTTTATCATCAAACCGCAAATTAGTTTTGTGTATCGTCAAGATGGCGTCTGATGTAGACAATGAAGGAAACGAGTCCCAAAATAAAACTCAACCTAATAAAAAGTGCGAGTATTGTAACAGCGGAATGCGTTCGGTCGTGAAGTGTATAACCTGTGGTTTAGGAATTCATTCGAAATGTTTTGATATAATAGCAAAAATTGTCAGTGTGAGCAAAACCACCTGGGTATGCAAATCCTGTTCACAAGGTGGTTCACGTCAACGTTTGGGCAGTGCTATCATAAACACCGAAGGTGAAGAGGATGCAAATAAAAAGAAACTTGAACAACAAAACCGTGAGTTAGAACTTTTGTATAAACTAAATGATGAATTGAAAATGGTAAATAACTTGCTAAATTTGAGATTAACCGATATCGATAAAAATTTGCGCGAAAGATTGAATCACGGAAAACTGTCTTCGGTTTCGAATATCGATAAATCCTTAAATTGCTCTGGGTCATATCATATCCCTCGTTTAGTAGTGTCGTAAAAAATCCAAAAAAAAATACATCATCTGTTCTTAGGGGAACCTTAGGAGGGTTGATACATGTTTTGAAAAAAAAAATCATAGCTCAAAATTTAAAAGTATTATTAGTTTGATTTTATGATTAAACTCATCAATGATTATTAGACTATTAATTGTGTAAGCAACAAATTTGTGAAATTAAGATTTTTATTTTTAATTAATTAAAAAGTTAAAGTTTGTATTTGTATCAAGCCTCCTTTACTATGGAGGGATACGCTATTATTTTACATGTATTTGCGTACAAAATAAAATAGATAAGAGCACATTTTAATAATAATGTTCTAAAGCAGGGGTCGGCAACCTGCGGCCCGCGGGCCGCGTGCGGCCCTTTGCAACTTTTTGCGCGGCCCGCCAAAGCACCAATATAGCTTTAGGAAAAATCAACAAACTTAGAGAGTAAGCGTGCCGAAATGTGGCCGGTGACAAAAATGCGCGACAAACAGAAGCATAGTGGGAAACCTATTTTACTGCGCAAGTTTAATCCCCACTCCCCAGCGAATACGACGTCTCGCTTAGCAAGTGTAGCATTCTTTCTAGTGATGGGCATAATCGGATGATTTCAATAAGCGGAATGTTCCATTTCGGAATGTTTATAAAATCGGAATATCATCCGATTATTTTACATTCCGTAAATGCAAGCAAGGGAAAACCTGCGAAATAACAACAAGCGAAAGGAAGATGAAGTGCGTGAAAATTTACGAAGAGAGCACTCGCCGTCGCGCCGTAAGCCCTTATGTGCGTTGGCATCTATTGTTTGGGTTTGTAGGACGGTCAGTAATAGCTATTTACGTTATTAGACCGGTAGCAACATTTTTATGGCCGCGCCAATACTTTACAGGTCGAACCGTAGGGCGAGCCCTGTATGTTTGGCAAGGCCATAAGAATTCTACCGGTCGTGTATCGTATAATATTTTTTAGGATACTGCATTGGTAACTAGCGTTTACATTGTTACAAACGAGTCCGGTAGATAAAATTTACCGGCCTAAACCAGTAGTAGTTCTATTACTACTGGTCTAGGCCGGTAAATTTTATTTACCGGACTCGTTTGTAACTATGTAGACGCTAGTTAGCAATGCAGTATCCTAAAAAACAATTTATGAGTTTGAGTCGCACAGTGGGATATGAGGAAATAAAATATTTTTTCAAATTATTACAGTAGTTACGTTAATAGACTTTCGGAAAATGGTAGTGATATTTTAAAGTTTAATAGCACATAAAGTACATAATAGATAGTATAAAACAATACTTGAATTTGAAGTCTGTAGGTGTACTATCTAATAATAATTAATCTACGAAATACCACTGCCATTAGTGCCATTCACGTATCATACACGGCGCGACCCGTCGACATTCGCCAACCAGCATATAGCAGTCAAGTGAGTCAATACAACATTCCGTATTCCGTTCAGTTCAAATTGGCATTTCGTTTTCTCATTTTGTGTACCGAATAGTAAAATAATCGAATTCCGAAAGTTCCGAATTTTGTGCACCGAACAGTAAAATAATCGAATTCCGAAAAGTTCCGAAATAATAGGAACCTTCCGATTTTTTGAACAATCGGAAACTTTCCGATTATTCATTCCGGATAGGCCCATCACTAATTCTTTCATTTCGCCAGTTTGCTACTGTATGTTCAGATGTGCGTTCATGTTGACAGCCGTATGACGTTTCACTACAATATTTTATATTTTTTATATTTATATATTTACATATTTATACATATTTATACATATTTAATTGGAATTGTATTTTCTTTTTTTCCCTTTTAAGGATTGTAAAATTTTTGTTCTCTAACATTGTTATTATAGCATGTCAATAAAAAATAATTTTTTTTTATATTTATTTTTAATAATATTTATACTCGTATATGATATAAAAGCACTATTTAAGTTACATTTGAATGTGCGGCCCGCATATAAAAATTTATTTTGAAAATGGCCCGCCGCCCGAAAAAGGTTGCCGACCCCTGTTCTAAAGCATAGATATAATAACAAAAGGTAGGTGTAGGTATAGAATGTATATTGGTAGTACCAAATAGTAACATTTATTTCAGTTTACATTTAAATATTTGTCAAATTTAATGGGACTTGTCTTAAATACACGTGCAGATCCTCCCACGGAGGAAGGTGGTGGTAGTTTTGTGCAATCTGCTTTTGAGACAAATGCTTCATCATCAACTGTTGGAAAAACAAAATGGAATCCCGGTAAATTTCGCCTCAAATAGCGAACATAATACTCACTGGACCCATTTTGATTATCTTCTAGTAATATTTGGGCCACATAGTGCTTGACAGTTTTTTTGGTTGCGAATTTTACGAGGACAAAATATCCAATTCCAATAATCCCTTGCGCAAAGTTTACTTCATCCAAGTCGTTGCGAATCTGATCTTCTACATCTATAAACTCAGAGGATTTTGAAGAAACTTTTGACAGACCTCTGAATCTGATAGGTCAACTATTTTTATCTTCTTGGTTGGTTTCTTCAATTTTGTAGCAAAAACTTTTTTCTTAACGCGTTTTTTTCCCTTTCCTTCTTCCTTTCTTTTTTGCTGGCGTTTTTCAAAATCTTCCTTTATTTCAGTCATATTTGAGGTATCTGTTAAGATCTTACTTTTTACTGGTTTTCTTCCTCCAATTTTCTTTCTTGCTCCAGCTTTTGGGAATGGACGCAACTTTTATAGACTTTTATATGCATTCTTGACAGCTTCAGGTTTTGTGCAGTGTTGTTTCTCTGGGGTTTTCAGCATGGAAATACCAGATGGACCCGGTTGATTTTCGTCAAAATAATGATCTATTAGAAGCTCCTCATCGCGGCTTATTTCCAAATTAATTTCTGAATTTTCTGAAACTTCAGAAGTATCTGGATTCGGTCTATCTGTTACATATGAGCACAAAAAATCAGACTCCTCAAATATATTTGGACTAAAAGGATAAAAGCCGGTTTTCTCAAAACCTTTTATAATGTTTATTGGTGTAAATGCTCTACGATGGACCTTACCAACAAGATTTGCTATATTTTTAGTGTAAGTGGTGAATTGGAAACCATGAGTCCTGGTTAAAATAACTCTTAAATGGGCCGAATACTGATACATCTAGAGGTTGTAACCTATGGCGTGTGTGAGGTGGCAGTGTAAGAAGTGTAATTCTATTCGATTTTGCCTTATCCAAAACAGTGGGAGATACGTGGCTTGGATGGTTGTCTAATAATATTAACAAGACCTTATTATCAATAGAACTTTTGGTAAACTTTATAAAATGTTCAATATATTTTCCAAAGTTTACTTCAGTCATCCACCCGCTTTTATGTGCTGCTGCAACCCACCCTGGAGGAGCCCCCACTGTCATATAATCTTGAACATTTGTCCTTGGGAAAATGATGAAAAGGGGAATTTCCAGCAGCATTAACAGCGCAGCACACTGTTACTGTTGGTCCTCGCTCTGCCGTGGTGACTTTAGCAACTTGCTTCTGCCCTTTTTTTGAAATAATTTTTCCTGGTTTATGCGCCGTTTGTACACCCGATTTGTCTCAATTGTAGATTGATTCTGGCGAATATTTCATTTTTTTCAAGATCTGACGTACCAAAGAAAAAATATTGTCGACTGTGTGCTTGTTAAATGCCGTGGATCGACTCAAGCTTGTCGCCTCTGGACTTCTCAGTGATAATTTAAAGTTCCATTCATACGACGCTGATTCATTGGCTTTCCAGCGGTCAGGAATGTTGATATTATTTTTGTGAACATATACGCCAATTGGCGAGTTTGTTTAGAAGTTAATCCATAATTCATTTTGCACGCAGTATTCAGCTAAGGCTTTTACTTGATCGTTTGTGAATATTTGTGATCTATTAAAATTTGCCGAAAACTGGATATTTTCACCAGCATTTCTGTACTATATGTCATTCTGTCGATATTATATTTTTTTCCGTGGTTCGTAATGGGCAGTTATTATGAACATCTTCCTCTACTGCTTTTTTCATCGTATCAGGCAACACAGGCACCCTGTTTTCTTCCACTTTAAAGGCATTTTCTGCAAATAAACAAAAAAAAATTTCTAGAGAGAAATTCAAATATAATATTATGGGAGCTTTGATACAGGGGCATAATTTGTAAAATATATTATGGAAGGTTTGATACACGTATCAACGCTCCTTTTCAAAAACGTATCATTCCTCCCGTAAGTGCCATTTCAAATAAATATTTTTATAAAAAAATTATAACATAACCTCAAAGTCACATGCATCTGCCAAAATGAAGTAAAAACTATACTATTTCTACAGTCTATTTCATCATTTGAAAATTGCATAACGTTATTTAGTTTTCCCGCTGCTGATCATGTAAGTAAGTGATACAGCCTTAGTAACAAAACGTGTAAGTCGGTGATTATATTTGTTTGCTGCTTTTTCTTGACAACGGAACTTAATATTATTATTAAGTTCCTAGGATAATAAAATTAGCAAAGCAAGATGCAGATTTAGACGTTTTGTTTATAAATTGCAAGTGTTTATGTGACATGTGACACTCACAGGTAACACGACTCACGAAAACTAATCCTGGTGACAGGTGACAAACCAAACGATTTTTTCAAAAATCTAGGAAAATTTCGATAAGCAGCGGGAAAAATATAATAAGATAACTCGGAATGTATCGCCTTTTAAAATTTTCGGCAGGCAACAAGCCGCGACTTCGTCTTGGCTTGCACTTGCCTACTTCAAATGTTAATAGGTCCTTACATTCCTTGTTACTTAAATAGCTATTATTTTATTTTGGAACTATAATCTTGTTTACTGGCCCTCAATAGCCGGCGTAAAATGGCTTTTATATCCCTAGGGCCTATAAAGCTACTAAGCAGCAATGATGTCACCTATTCAAACAAACAAATTGTGATTTATGGAGGAACGTCAAACAGCATAAATTCAATGAATTAACAATTGTGAGTTTGCATTTAATTATTTAAACAATATGTTTTTAGAACAATATATTTATTAGAACAACAATCAAAAATTACATTTTGTTGAAAGTGAATGTGCAATTACTTGCATTAGAAATCGTAACGCCACATGAACCAACTCCCAAGCTAACGCGTCCGTCATTTGGGTGATGTATGTTTATCAACGCTTCACCAGATATGTTCTGGGCGATCTTGATCTTGTTCTGCAGGGAATTCTCTACATAAGACTCGGCTACCTTATCCGATCGCCATCCACCCAATTGCTTTAAAGTCCTCGTGTCACCGCCGCTCTCAGCCAATATAGTTGCAGCACTTCTGCGAAGCAATGCCCTGTGAACTTATTTGCATCTGGTAGTTGTAGGAATTCAGCAATCATCCTCGGCATTTTTCCTAAGATGTTCTTCCCCACCGGCTGGGAACTACATTTGCCACCGTGATATGACAAAAACAGGCTACTGACTTTGGAATGTTTAGGACGCAAACCAATATATTTGTAGTACAAAGCAAGGTAATCAACGTTTGGAACAATCGTAAACTGTCTCGGCGTGTAGGTTTTAGTCCGACGTATCTTCACTAACAGGACCGATCCCTCAATGGTCACACCCTGAACACGTAAATCATGCAGCTCCTCGCGTCGGCACGCTCCAAACATACCGAAAACTGTGACAACCTACAAACAGCAATATATAATACAAAAATTAAGCAATTCGTCAGAACTGTCGCACCTTAACCAACAAATACGTAAGATCTGTTGCCTTTAACATGAATTCCTGAATATGATCTCGTTGCAATATCCATGATTTCTTAGCTTCATCACCCGCATAATTACTCTTCATAAACTCGGTAAGCAACAGAAACCTCGAAATATCAACGCCTTCCTTAATCTTAACCATCTTCTTCAGCTTAGAGTAGATACACCTGTGACTAAACAAAACGAAAATTCTTAATGAATGCAGTAGGTGTTATTGTACATTTCCTTACCATTTGAGATAGGTACGCCATAACTAGCTTTTCATCGTAGCTGCTGACATGTTTGGTGCACGCCACTCACAAAACTTCTCGTACTCCTTTTCGTACAAGTCTTTTGACTTTGCCGGAATCAATTTGCTGTGGGCGGCTTCAAATGCCTGCACAATTTCCTTGGAATAGTCTGGGAAATTGACGTGCTCGACTTTTTCCATTTTGATTTAAAAACTTGAATTGTTTGTAAACAAACACTATAGCAACACCAACAATCTCCATAGAAACTGTAGCACACCAAAATTTCACAGCGCCAGCACAACGATAGCGTACTAGCTTTTGCCCAAAATACTGAATTCTTTAATTTTGCTTATTTTGAGAACTAAAATAAAATTTATCTACGATCATGTAAAAAGTGCCTACTTTCTACACTGATATTAGTGTAAAAAGTTAACTTTTAGTACACTAGTGTTATAAAAATTTTATTGCACGTAAATTTAAAAAATACAAAATGAAATACATACTTTCGTAAAAGATTATGATCGTAGATAAAACGTTGGAAGACACTCTTGCAAAAAGGCTCTTTATTGCACTTGTATCTTAAATAACTAAAAACGTTGTATGTACCACGTGCGTAATCACGATTATAGCCCTCGGGAAATTTAAAGTTCTCCGCTTCGCGTCGAGCTTTAAACATTCCCTCGTGCTATAATCTATTGATTACGCCCTTAATACATTTTTTTAAATTTACAATTGCCAATTTACAATCTACTCCTAGTCGAGTAATAAGTAAATGATATGACATGGAAGTTATTTGACACGAGTAGGGCACCATCCACTGATGGGTCTCCAGGATTCACTCAATGAGGTCTTCTGGCCATTGTTTATTCAATCTTCTAGCCACAGGCTGACGGGAGTAGAGGTTGGCAATGAGTTGGTTGGTAGGACCATACAGGTGTTAAGATGACTTTGTATAGCACAGCTTGCTTTCTATAGTCAGTTGGGATTTACGTCCAATTAGCCAATTCAAAATTTTTCTCTTTAGATTGAGTTGCTGTCTTTTAGCTTTTGTATGAGCTTTCCAAGTTAGCCTCTGGTCAAGGTGAAGTCCTAAGTATTTCACTTCAGTTTTTATTGGGATGGGCTGATTGTCAATGGTGACTTGAGGGCAAGTAGAGTGTTTGGTAGTAAAAGTAATTTGAGTTGATTTATTGCTGTTTACTTTGATCCGCCACTGATCGAGCCAGTTTTGCAAGAGATTTAGGTGTGACTGGAGCTTTTTAGAGTAGCACTTAAGGTATTATCTGTGGTTGGAATGTCTTCAGTATAGAGAAGATAGAGGAAAGGACCGAGGAAACCTCCCTGCGGAACACCGGAGCTGATAGTATGGTAGTTTGATAGTGTACTCTCGTACTGGTCTTGGAAGTGTCTTTGAGTTAGATAGGATTTTAAGACAGTTTGGTGGTAAAGCTTTCTTTTGATTTTATATAACAACTCGCAATGCCTTGTCGAAAGCTTGTTGGATATCCAAAAATAGAGGCACACATTTTTTTCTCTTCGAATGTTTCTTTAATGTAGTTGACTATTCTGTGACATTGCTGGATGGTTGAATGTCCTTCGCGTAAGCCGAACTGGTGTTGGGGTTGATTCTGTGTAGCAGCAAACGTTCAAAGATTTTGGATAGCAAAGGTAATAGGCTTATCGGCCGATAAGAGGCGGCTTCCTGCGGAGCTTTCCCAGGTTTCGCGATCATGATTATTAAAGCGAATTTCCATTGAGTGGGGAAGTGAGAAATAGCAAGCACACGGTTGTATATTACGGTCTAGGACAACTGGCCGCGAGACAAGTGGCCGCCGGGACAAGTGACCGCCGGGACAACTGGCCGCGAGACAAGTGGCCGCCGGGACAAGTGGCCGCCGGAACAGCTGGATGTGTCAATACAGAACGCTTTCAGCACATGATAAATCAACTAAGTCAAATATCAGTCAACGCAAAATGTACCTATAGAGCGGCTGTATTACCAAATACCAGCCTTGCCAATTTTTTTTTGGCAATTTTTTTATTTATATTTTTTTTAGTTTTTTATAATTTTTTTGTGTTTTTGTAGCTTGCACCCTAATAAGGAACCTACTTACAAAGATCTAAAAGGTGGATAAATTTACAATATTTACGTAATATGCGATGTTAGTTGCATATTTTACAATATTTAGTTACGAATATATGTATATCATATCTAAATGAAATTTTTATTGATTAATTTGGTAATTTTGAGCAATACCTCGTATGTACTCGATGACATTCCGGTTTTCGTAATCTCTTACGATTCTCAGGATACGATCGTCGGCATCCCTATATCTTTGAAGTTTTTGGGGTGGAGCATGTCCTGCAACAAGCTGTTCGTAATAAATATCTCGATTCGCTTGGACTTTCCGTCAACCATCAATCAATCTCCATATTGTAGGGTGATCTACACCAAGCTCCATTTGTAAACGTTGATGGGCTGCTTCAGCATGATTGTTGTTACGATCTTGTAAATCTAGCACTCTGTTATACATATTCCACATCTCATGTGGAAACATGGGTTGACGCCGTCCATTTCCCCTGCGGTTTAAACGACCAATGTAATTGTCCTCGAACCAATCAATGTATCAAGTCGCCAGGCAAAATATCAGACAACTCATTTAATGCGTTTTGCATATCTTGCATTGCGACAAATGCCAAACCAATGATCATTCTGGCATGTAATGCAAAGTCTGCGTCATTGTTATAACGGGTAATTAAATGTGCTTCGTTCAATTGTTTTTTCAAGTTTTTCGGTAGGTGAAAAACACATCCTCGACTTTCAGTTTGCCGAAAGTTATTTTGCCGGCTTTTAAAAGCAGCCATTTCAAAATCTGATGTAATTGACCTTGGATTTAATGTTGGGGCTAGCGTTTTCATTGTTTCAAATAAATTATCATACGTTTCTCTTGATTTATTTGGCAAAAGCGCATAAAAAACAGGATGTAGCCCTCCATATCTCTTTGCTAGTATAACATGTATCTGTTGAAACAAATTCGGGGCGATTTTAAAAGTCCCATCTACCATAAAGTCGTCGAAATGTTGCACAATTTCTAAATAAGAGATTACAAAAACCGAAATGTCATCGAGTACATACGAGGTATTGCTCAAAATTGCCAAATTAATCAATAAAAATTTCATTTATATATTATATACATATATTCGTAACTGAATATTGTAAAATATGCAACTAACATCGCATATTACGTAAATATTGTAAATTTATCCACCTTTTAGATCTTTGTAAGTAGGTACCTTATTAGGGTGTTCTCTATATTCGTATTATTGTTCTGTGAGCTATAAAAACAAATACAACAAAAATATAAAAAACAAAAAAAAACTAAAAAAAATATAAACACAAAAAAAATGACAAAAAATTGACAAGGCTGGTATTTAGTAATACAGCCGCCTTATAGGCAGTTGACTGATATTTGACTCTATATACAGAACATCCTATGTAATTAGCGGGATGGTCGCCATTGCAAAGGGCACATGTGGCGGGGGTATTCCTATCTTTTTTGCAGGTTTTACTGTCGTGGAGTCCTTCACATCTGACGCAGTTGTAGGACTTAGCTCAGTAGGCCTTGGAGTGGCCATAGGCTTGGCAACGTGAACACTGTATTATGTTGTTCTTGATACGAGGTGCTTCTATTCTGACTTTTGTATAAATTCCACTTTATAGATTTCTGTATTGTTTGGCTGGGGCTCGAGGTCAACAAAAAACATTGGCAATGCATCTTTGCTTACTCTATGTCGGATGTTTATTAAGCTTCCTACAGGATGTCCTAGTCTATGTAGTTCATCCTTGATGTCTTGGAGGGGGATTGAGTGATGTAGGTCGCGAATAACTATTCTGTAAGCTCTTTCTTGTTTTATCTGATATGTATGATGTACAATACATAAATAACTAGTAAAAATAATGATGAGTTGATCAAAAACACTTTTCGTTGGCAAACTTCCAGCGCACGTTATATGACTGGAAGGTACATTGCAAGGAATTGCCGGCGACAACATATCCTAGCGGTCTCGCGAGTAACTAGCTATATTTGGCCATGGCCAGCTTCATCCATACCCGCTGACGCGGTAGCGGAAACTGATGAAGCTGGCTATGATTTGGCGCGGATTTTAACCATGTATCAACCCTCCCCCCCAGCAGAGCTGTGCAGTATTTGTATTTGTAAATACTTTTTTTATTTAAATACTTTGGAAGTATTTAAATACTTTTAGTCTATTGAAATATTTTTAGAGTATTTAAATACTTTGAGAGTATTTAAATATTCTCAAAGTATTTAAATATACTCAAATGATGACGTATTGGACGTTTAAAATTACACAAAAGGTATTTACTAGTTGGAAATATATTTCTTGGAGAAACAAAGGTGATTAAATACCTTTGAGAGTATTTAACTACCGTAAAACCCCACAACTTTGAACAGTTTTTGAATATTTTTGTCCAGTACTTAAAAACTATTGCACATAAATAACAAAACAAATTTACTGTCATAGGGAGACAACTGTATAGAGTACCTTACACATAAAACAAATGCAAAATTTAAAAAAGCTAGTGTTCAAAGTTGCTTACCATACCTACAACTTTGAACACTCCTCTTTTTCTACAGATTTTTAAAGATGCTGGCCAGTATCTACACCATTGGACACATTTTCTATTTTTTAAGGCTCTGAACCCCTGCAGACCCTCCAGATATTAGTTAAAAAGATACAAATATACGGTTTATTAAAAAACGTAATACTTTCTGATGTTTTATTTGGAACACAATCAAACAAATAAACATAAAAACACTTAGGTGTACTGCTAACTAAATTAAAAAAAAATACTCTGATCATTAAATAACTAAACATTTTCATAGAAAAAATTATTGTATGGGTTTTTGAAAAGATTTCAGTTCTCGTTGCATAAACAAAAGTCGTGGTAATCACTTTCTTCTCGATTTTCTTCTTTCGTCTCGTCATCACTCTCATCAGTTTTTCCTTCATTTGGTAATGTCTCTTCATAATGTTGATTTTCATCTTGATTTACAGCTTTTCCATTCAAATCTTCAACAGAAATACTTTTTCCTGCTTCTACCTGTATCTTTTTCTTTTTTCTTATTATCCTTTGTTTATCACATCCTCTGAGATCAATTACAGCAGAAGACACATTAGCCTCTACATCCGTTGCTTCCAGATTCTTACTATAATCAGGGAGTCTTTCTAACACTAACAGGATTAAAAGGATAAAAGCCACATTTCTCAAATCCAGACACTAAATTTTCTGATTTAAGCTCACGCGTTTTATATAGTTTTTATAAAGCTTAAGTAATAATTTTGGAAATGCACCTTTTGTTAGACACTGGGATTGTTTCTTCATTTGGTGCTTATATTATTGTAAAATTTGTCTCCCAGAATTTTTTTAAAGGCGTAAAAAAATGCTACGTCCAATGGCTGAATTAGGCGAGTAGCATTGGGTGGAAAGCAACAAAATTTTATATTCTTTTCTTCGGCTAATCTTAAGACAGTTTCACTGAAATGGCTAGCTAAATTATCTCTAAGAATTAATTTATCTCCAGGTAATTTTCTTATATGTGGAATAAATGTACTTTCAAACCAATCTGCGAAAGTATATGCGCCAAACCAGCCGCTCTTGCTACGGTTATATCTGGTTTTTGGTGGGCCTCCCTCTGTCCAGGTTGGCCATAGGTGATCGGATTTGTATACAACATATGCTGGAAGCATGTCGCCAGATGCTGAACCGCAAAACATAATGGATATACAGCTTTTCGTAGAGTCCATCACCCTCTCAGGGTATTTCACCCCTCTTCTAAATACACTTTTTTTAGTTCCTGGATTATCTGATAAGTTAGTTTCATCGTAATTATATATTGTAGTGACAACAAGCACCACATTAAGCAGCTAATATTTATATAATAGCTTCCTTTTTGTTAGCCCTTTAATTCAATTATGTATTTTGAATAATTATTTTATTCGAGTACTCTTATCAGGGAGGTTCGCCAATCTAGTGATCTGTTAATTGAATTTTTAATTGTATTCTTAAAATCTTTGACTACTAAATGACATTTAATGTCAACTTGACTTTTACACCTAATCAATCCAGGTATTGACACTTATACTTTACATTTCACCTACGTAAGTACTGTATTAAGTTTATTTTCACACTTTCTTTTTCTGATTGTTATTCATGCTTTTATAAATTCTTTACACAAACCTTAGAACTTCTCTAGCTTTCACTGCTAGTATCCTACCAACTACAGCCTCCAATGTCGATAGTCTGCAACACCTACCGCTTACTCCCCAAATAGTGACAACTATGATGATCTGTCAACCCTCCAACTGCATCTATCCTGTCAATAACTCCTACTATTCCCATAATCCAGTCCTGCTTCCTTACAAACGTCACCGTCACACCAATCGACTCCCGGTAAGTGTCAGTATTATGATGATGCAAATCTAACCTTGTTTATTCTGCAGATAGTCCGATGTCAGCAATACCCACAAAAATTATCCAAATCAATCAGTTACTTGTAAGAATCTCCAATAATATCTTGTATGTATCAATAAATCCAAATCTCTTCAAATAATGTAACCTTCTGTATTATTTTTTTCCAATTCACTGTATTTGTACAATCTCTTCACTGATTGTATGTCTGTATTAGTTCCAATTTACACTTTCGTCCATCATACCATGCAGATTTGTTGCCAACCCCTTTTAATTTGCATGTACCGGACAATGATACAAATTAAGGCATTAATTTCCCATTTTTTTTATTTTCCAAAATTCGTTATTTCAAAAATACATGTATATTTTTCATGAGTTATTTCAGTAACTAATTAAACAAAATGTTCATTTCTGTTAGATACAATTCTTATTGCACACTTATTTATTTTAAATATCCTATTATTACATGCTATTAATTCTTATCATTCTAACAAATACATTTGTCAATTGTAACCTTGGCTTGAACTTTATTAAAATTAAGCTCAACCATCAAATTTGTATACTCAAATGTTATTTCATTATCAAATTACCTCACTCATTGTCTCAATTAAATTTCATTATTCATTTCAAAATTAACAACCAATTTTATCCAAACACTTCAAGATTTGATTGTAGTAATCTTCCAAATTTATTATTTTTATATTTTTATCTTTCAACCACCTTTAGTGTATCACAATAATATATTTGTTGCAGGGAGATCCTGCAGAGATTGTTTGAGCAGAAACTGAAGCCCGTGCACATTTAATATTTTGGCTCATTCGCATAGACAACTGATCTGAATACCGTTTAATAAATGCTTTAACTAGTAAATTTTTGTGAAGGCATATTTTTCGGAAACATATCCACCTTCCTTCCAGATTTTGTCAAATACGTTTGAACGAAATTCCGAATATAATAATAATAATAATAATAATAAAGGCCTTTATTTGTCACACATTATACAATCAAAATAATACAGTTCATTTATTTATTAACCCGGGCGAGATTCAGATTCGCGAAGCTGCGAACCTGTTCTTCCACCTAACCCTAAATTCCGCTTTTACCAAGGAATACAAAATAAAAATTAAACACAACTGAATTATAGATTTATATTCATTGCAAAATGTATATGTATCTATAAATTTAAAAAATTTAAGTACAATCACTCTCAGCACAAATTATCGTAGTTTATCGTTTGAAGTTAAGAGATTATTATCACAGGTAAGTACTTAATTTTAATTTTTTTTTAATTTTACACCGCCATAAATTTTGAAATAACTACATTCTTATATTTCTGAAATGATATCTTTGTGATGTCCATAGTCAATGTATTATACCATTTACATATCGCCCCCTTAATGCTACAACTAGGTAACTCAAAAAACCCATTTTCCAGAAAATTGGTTTCAAGTTTGCAAGTCTAAAAAAAATACAGCAAATTATTTTAGCAAAATCAAACTTTAATATCAAAAAAACACATTTTAAGGGGTTATAAACCAAACATTTTTTTAACGGAAATACACGTTTATTTAAAAAAAAGTGAAGTGATATATCTACTTTTAGCACAAACAAACAAGATATCTATTTTTAGCAAAAGCTTCTTTCAATAAAACAAAAGTTACCGTGTTGAAGACACTTACAATAAAATAAGAATTCTTCAAGTATGTTCACAGTTCATAATCACTAATCACTGCCTACGTCAGAATCGGAAGATACTTCTATCCCTCTATTTCGTTTAGCTCCCTGACAAGGCAGATTTTGGTAGAATGGTTGAAATTCAACTGCAAGAGCAGGAGGCTTCATTTGGAATAAAGAAACGAGAGCGTTGTACTTTTCTTTCTTGAGACTTAGCTGTCCAAGATATAAGGGTTCTAGAAAAGTGGCTGAAGTTGTGCGTGTTTTTCTTTGGCAGTTAAGTTGTCTGAATTCGTCATCGAAGTTTTCTTTGAAACGGATGACGTTGGGTAAATTTTTTGAAAAGTTCAGCCAAGACATTTTTTGCCAGTGAACTGCGTTCCTACTAGTATCTTCCTTTCGGAAAATAAATGCCCGGCCAGCATGCTTCTTCCAATTCAGAATATTTTTATGTACAATATCGTGCACTATGTACGGCTTATCCCCCTTTCTACGAGCAGATCTTGCTATTGTTTTCCAATCAGAAGGAATGTTGACTTTGCCAACTCTTTTAAATTCGGTACCTATAGCAGCATGGATCGAATCACACTCCATTTCACTATGACCTTTGACCAGAAACTTCAGATCTATTTCTTTTAAATGAGGTATTTCTTGAACGACTTTCAAGCACATAGCTGCTACAAATTTGTTCAAATTTTGACCACCACATCTATCGCTGTAGCATACAATATGCTCAACTGTATCCGGCAAAGACTTGATGTAAGAATAAAGGAAAGTCGCAATTTCGCAACTGCCTCTTTTCCCTTCCACTTCACTCCAGATAAAGCAGTCACCTTGATGAGAGACGGTGTTATAGATTGTAAAGTTGTATGTTTTAAGTCGCTGTACATAAAACAAAGCATTATTGGATTTATCACTTGGTACTAAAAGTACTTGTTGCAGATCAAAGTTGCAACATAGAATTTTTCCGTCAGACATAGCCGCATTTTCTTTGTCAGATATCTTTTCTTGTCGCGCTCTGTTCTTGGCAGCTATGTGCGCTTGGTAGTCAGTTTCTAAACTGTTTTGGTCAGTACCAGGGGTATTATAGGTCATGCACAATCGACACTGATCTTTTCTTGGTCGAAAAAATCCCAAATTATATTCTTCGCAAAATACCTTTCTGTACATAGCTCCACTTCCGGTTTCGGTATTTCGCTGTTCACATTCTTTTTTATACATTTCGTACATTATGGTAATATTCAAATCTGGATATAAATATTTTCTTTGGGTGTTTTCGCGGCAATAATGAGAAGCCATCACTGGGAACTTCTCAATGTGATTCCTAATTGCTTGAAGCACTTCAGCGGATGTAGCTCTCTTAACGTGTTTTCCTCTTCTATCAGAAGAACTAACATTGCCTTCGGTTCTTTTTTTCATCGCAATATCCACAATACCCTTGCGTATTCCAAGAGTACTAATAAACACCTTTTTACAAACTTGAAGTTTGCGATCACTCTTGGGTAAAAAAAATAAAATGGTGCTGTCACGTTTGGAATTCAGCTTAGTGGTACATTTTTTCTTATGTTTTTCTGTGTTACTGTGGATGAAGTCCCTTTGCCTTTCGTAAGAGTCTAAGTTATAGTAATTCTGAAAAATATTAAGTCTTTCGTCTTCCGAAATCTTCTCCGAACATCTACGCCTACAAGTTGGTGGACACGGATCTTTTAATGATGTTCCAGGTACAAACTTGCCTTTTAATGAAACATAGTTCTCTCCACGTAGTTTTCTTCTCTTTGACACATTTCGACTCCAATTTGTAGGATCCTTTATTCTTTTTCTAGGTTTGTCCGTTCTGGTGGGAAATTCCTCCATACCCTCTAGTTTTCTGTTACCCATGGCAGAATCTAAAGTTACATTACGTTTTGCCATTTCTGCTGCGTTTTTAGGCACGTCTGTTTTTTTTGTTGATCTTTGTGTTTTTTGTATTATTTCGGTTTTCAGTTTCAGTGTCTGATTCGCTCGAAGGACTTGATGGTGCATATTCGGAGTGATCTGGTGAGTAGGGCTCATTATCCGACTCAGCGGAAAAAGCACTCGGTCCATAATTTATTTCAGGTTCGAAATTTATCACATCTTCTACTGCCATACAGTCTTGCTTTTCCACTGGGGAAAGTAACGTATGCATGAAATGTACAAATACCATAAACCACAATAATTCCTTACCTCTCACTTCAACGATAGTCCCTTGTTGCTGGTTTTTTGGGAATGAGGGGGATTGGTCCTTTGGTACCTGCTCTTTGGCTTCTTCCGAATTACAAAAAAATGAAATACCATATTATAATTGAATCAGGAATAGCATCTGGCGCGTTTTGCAGAATGTTATGAAACTTTTCAGAGAAAATTTATAAGCAAAGCATTGAACTTGGTTGAACCTTTTTGAAACCCGGTATTTAGTTACAAACACAAGCTGCTATTAACAGGATGTGCTCAAACTCCGGCGCTACGGCCTCTACCTCCACCCAAGGGCTGGCTCCCGAAGCTAACCCTAAGGTGGCAGGTTCAGGCCAAATGAAAGACAGAAGTGGAAAGGGACGTGGGTCATCCTCAACCACTACCCAGGGACTGGCTCCTAGAGCTAGCCCCAAGGCGGTTGGTTCCGGTAGGCCTACACCTTCCACAAGCAAAAGGATTAGATCGGATGGAAGCACACCCTCCACCTCTAATCCGAAAAAGAAGGTCAAGCCAGACCAAAAAGTAACCGAAAGGGTAGGTGGTTACAAAGAGGCCCTTACGAGGCACCTCCGCGTGGCCATCGTGGATCTAAGGACCCCCCTCGGCAAGATCACCCAGGTCCAAGCGGACATAATAAAAGCTCAATTGCTAGTGGCTCTGGACAATCACATGTTCGCCCTAGCCGAAGGCCAAATTCCACCCACTTTCAAGGGCTGGCAGTACTCCGGGGAGATTCTTAGAATCACCTGTGAGGATGACCAGACTCTGAAGTGGCTAACAGAGGCAGTGTCAAACCTGCCCACTTTATGGGAGGGCGCCCGTCTGAATGTCGTCCAGGTGGATCGGCTGCCCAGGCTGGCGAAGGCAGCTCTGTGGATTCCAGGGAAACCTGAACCTACGGAGACTGTTATTTGCCGACTGGCAGTGCAGAACCCCGGGATAGGTGTTCGGGACTGGCCCCTCTTCCACACAGCCGAAAAGGAGGAGCCCGTTGGCAGACTCCTAGTTTTTGGGCTAAACCAGGAGGCTGAAACAGCAGTCAAAAGTAGAGGTAGTAAACTGCACTATCAGTTTACAACTCTAAAATTAAAAATTCAGAGGCCTGGAGATGCAGTTCCAGACTCCAACCCCTTAAGGCAGGGTGCGTCTACGGATACCCCTAAACCTCTTTCTGTTACAGAGCAGGGTGCGTCCTCGGATACCCCTCCATCGCCAGTAGGAGAGCGGCTGCTACCACAGCAGCCATCCGAAGTAGAAGCCTCACAACTCCCCACCCCCATGGATACTCTTGAGGAGGAGAGGGAGCTGATGAGTATGCTTTTAGGGTCCGGGTCGGACACCGAGGTCGAATAATTTATTGTCGACCTCATGTCCTCCCAACCTGGACTAAACATCATACAAATTAACCTGCAACACTGTCGAGAGGCTGCTGTTACTCTACGCAGACAGCTCGACAGCCAGCAGGACACTGTTGCATTAATACAAGAGCCTTGGATTGTAAAATCTAAGATCTGTGGATTAATTAATCGTAATGGCACTGTTTTTACAGATAGCACCCATGAGAAACCAAGGACGTGCATCTACTGTCCCAAGCATTTACAAGCCTTTGCTTTGCCACACCTCTGTACGCGTGATATTACGGCGATACAGATGAGCTGTAGTATAAACGAAGGGAAGGAAGATGTAATTTTCGCATCGGTATACCTCCCCAGTGACTCAGTTGACCCTCCACCTAGCGCGGAGTTGATCGAATTGGTGAACTACTGTGAGAGGAACAACAAAAACCTAATTATTGGCTGTGATGCAAATGCTCACCACGTTTCGTGGGGTAGCAGTGGCATTAACACCCGAGGTAGGTTCTTACTTGAGTACCTAATAAGTACAAACTTAGAAATACTGAACCGTGGATGTGAACCAACTTTTGTCACAACGCGTAGCCAGACCGTGATTGATGTCACTCTGGCCTCTTCAGATATTTCCAATAATATTGTGGGCTGGCAGGTATCACCTGTTGTGTCTATGTCAGACCACAGATGGCTTTGTTTCAAATTATCTGGAACTATAGCTCAACCAAAACAATATCGAAATCCTAGGCGGACTGACAGACTATCTTACAAGACAGATCTGGAAGCTCACCTGGTGAACTCGGTTTTCCCAGAAAAGATTGATCAGGTAGAGGACTTGCAAATCAGTGTGGATAACCTGCAGAACTCGATCCTACAATCTTACGAATCGTCATGCCCCTTGAAAACATCCAAGGCGAGTCGCACAACCTCCTGGTGGTGCTCGAAACTCGACAGGATGAAATCAACATTGGGCAAACTCTTTAACAAAGCAAAAAGAACTAGAATTACTAGTGACTGGGAGGCCTATAAAGACCAAAAACGATTATACAAAAAAGAAATCCGCCAGAGACAGAGGGACTCTTGGAAAACGTTTTGTAGTTCCATAGAGTCCACTGCCTCCGCGGCTCGGTTGAAGAAGATCCTTTCTAAGGATCCAAACCAACAGCCAGGCTGTCTCAGGCGAGGGGATGGTTCTTTTACAACCAAACCCGGAGAGACAGCGGAAGTGCTAATTCAAACACATTTTCCAGGCTGTATTGTCACCCCTGACAATGTATGGCCAAAACCCAATATCCCACCTCCCTCAGAGGAGGATTGGAATGTGGCAAACCAGGTCGTACGGGGTGACAAGGTAACCTGGGCTATAAACTCCTTTCTCCCCTTCAAGTCGCCAGGAGTGGACGGTATCTTTCCAGCCCTGCTACAATGGGGACTGGACCTGATGCTTGTTCACCTGGTGCGCATCTACCGGGCATGTATCGCCTTTCGATATATACCGGAGAGCTGGAGAGAAGTGAAGGTAGTTTTTATACCTAACCCAAGGCGTACGGATTATACCCAGGCCAAATCATATCGTCCCATTAGTCTTACATCCTTCTTTCTAAAGACGCTTGAGAGACTTTGTGACAGAGAAATACGGGAACGGGTGCTGGCTTTACACCCATTGCACCCGAACCAACACGCCTATATCTCAGGGAGATCTACTGAATCGGCGCTACATGCTGTAGTGAACCGTATTGAGAGATCGCTAGACAATAAAATGTCCACTCTGGGAGTTTTCATTGATATTGAAGGAGCCTTTGACAAGGCTTCCTTTGAGAGCATTAACTCTGCCTTACGCAGGCATGGTGTGGCACCCACTCTCTGTGAGTGGATAAAACACATGCTTACGATGAGAGCAGTACAATTTAATGTAGGATACAACTCCATTAGAGGTGTTGTGACGAAGGGCTGTCCGCAAGGGGGGGTTCTGTCCCCACTACTGTGGAATACAGTGGTAGACAGCCTTCTAAGCACACTCAATAATGCTGGATTCTACACTACTGGATATGCGGATGACATCGTCATCCTCATTACTGGAAAGTTCGAGAGCACGCTCTGTAACTTGATGCAGACAGCTCTTCGAATAACGGAAACATGGTGTAATGAACAGGCCCTCTCTGTCAACCCTTCAAAGACAGAAATGGTACTTTTCACAAAAAAAAGGAAGCTAGGACCTTTACCTAGACCTCTGCTATTCAATACTTCTCTCAGATTTTCAGACAATGTCAAATACTTGGGAGTTATTTTTGACAGACAGCTGAATTGGGAGAAACATTAAAAGTTAAAACTGAAAAAGCATGCATGGCATTCTGGCAGTGTCGCCGCGCTTTGGGTAAATCCTGGGGACTCTCCCCCCGAATTACCTTGTGGCTGTATACTGCCGTGATAAGGCCCATGCTATGTTATGGAGCACTTGTCTGGTGGCCCAG
Source organism: Agriotes lineatus (assembly GCA_940337035.1). NCBI lineage: Eukaryota > Metazoa > Arthropoda > Insecta > Coleoptera > Elateridae > Agriotes > Agriotes lineatus. The sequence goes on along the minus strand of CALNHX010003578.1, from coordinate 59,640 downwards.
GGTCAGACAGGCTACGGCAGCAAGTAAACTAGGACATGTGCAACGCCTTGCCTGTCTTAGTTCTACAGGTGCTATACGCTCAACCCCTACAGCCGCTTTAGAGGTGGTTTTATGCCTTCCACCACTTGATCTTTTTGTGGAGGAAGTAGCCGTAAGGACCGCCTTGAGGCTGCGCTACAAAGGGCTGTGGCACACAGCAGGCAGGGGAGGTAGGCATACCCGCATCCTGAATGAGGCCGTCGACAAGATCCCTCTTCTGGACGCTATAGTAGACTACCTCCCTCTACAATATGCCTTCAACAGACAATTTAACGTCTATGAAAATGCCGGGTTTACCCAGCATATAGATATATCCATCTTTACTGATGGATCTAAAACAAAGCATGGAACGGGTGCCGGAGTTTTCTCTGACGATCTGAACCTCCGCCAAAGCATACCACTAGGCAAAATGGCCACTGTCTTCCAAGCGGAAGTAATTGGAATAATGCACGGTGCAAAAGCAATTCTTGAAAGGAAAATCGAGAATCAATGTATTGGTATCTTCAGTGACAGTAGAGCCGCTTTACTAGCCCTGGGCAGTTGCAAAATTACCTCAGGTGTGGTACTGCAGTGCCGTGAAGCTCTCGAGGATATCTCAAAAAATAATGTCGTTTCCCTTGTATGGGTGAAAGGACATGACGGTAACTACGGCAATGAGGAGGCTGATGAGACTGCGAGACTGGCTTCCGGGCAACCTCTCTGGGGGCCAGAACCCGTAATCCCTATATCCCTGACAATATTAAGCTCTATGCTATATCAAGAAACCTTAAACAGCTTCATACGAAGATGGGTTAACATGCAAAGCTGCCGGCAAGCAAGAGCTGCTATTACAGCGCCCTCGCCAAAGACAGCCAAATATTGCTTGCAACTGTCCCGAAGAAACCTTCGATTAGTCGTGGGTATCCTATCTGGACACTGCACTCTAAACAAACATATGCACAGGATGGGACTAGTGGACAGCCCAAACTGTCGCGGATGCAACGAGGATGACGAGACAGCAGAACACGTTCTGTGCCACTGTCCAGCTCTTGCAAGAGTCAGAGGATCCATGTTGGGGGACTTCTGGCCCGATATGGCCAGAATTAGCAACACTCCAGTTGCGGTTGTCCTTAAGTACATTCAAAGGATTGGATGGCTTGAGTGATACCCAACTTGGAGAGCTGCTGGGAGGTAGCACAATGGGCCCACTTAATGCGGCCTAAGTGCATGTGAGGTAACTCACCCTCCATTTTTAATCCATCCATCCATCCATCCATCCACATAGCTCCACTTCCGGTTTCGGTATTTCGCTGTTCACATTCTTTTTTATACATTTCGTACATTATGGTAATATTCAAATCTGGATATAAATATTTTCTTTGGGTGTTTTCGCGGCAATAATGAGAAGCCATCACTGGGAACTTCTCAATGTGATTCCTAATTGCTTGAAGCACTTCAGCGGATGTAGCTCTCTTAACGTGTTTTCCTCTTCTATCAGAAGAACTAACATTGCCTTCGGTTCTTTTTTTCATCGCAATATCCACAATACCCTTGCGTATTCCAAGAGTACTAATAAACACCTTTTTACAAACTTGAAGTTTGCGATCACTCTTGGGTAAAAAAAATAAAATGGTGCTGTCACGTTTGGAATTCAGCTTAGTGGTACATTTTTTCTTATGTTTTTCTGTGTTACTGTGGATGAAGTCCCTTTGCCTTTCGTAAGAGTCTAAGTTATAGTAATTCTGAAAAATATTAAGTCTTTCGTCTTCCGAAATCTTCTCCGAACATCTACGCCTACAAGTTGGTGGACACGGATCTTTTAATGATGTTCCAGGTACAAACTTGCCTTTTGATGAAACATAGTTCTCTCCACGTAGTTTTCTTCTCTTTGACACATTTCGACTCCAATTTGTAGGATCCTTTATTCTTTTTCTAGGTTTGTCCGTTCTGGTGGGAAATTCCTCCATACCCTCTAGGTTTCTGTTACCCATGGCAGAATCTAAAGTTACATTACGTTTTGCCATTTCTGCTGCGTTTTTAGGCACGTCTGTTTTTTTTGTTGATCTTTGTGTTTTTTGTATTATTTCGGTTTTCAGTTTCAGTGTCTGATTCGCTCGAAGGACTTGATGGTGCATATTCGGAGTGATCTGGTGAGTAGGGCTCATTATCCGACTCAGCGGAAAAAGCACTCGGTTCATAATTTATTTCAGGTTCGAAATTTATCACATCTTCTACTGCCATACAGTCTTGCTTTTCCACTGGGGAAAGTAACGTATGCATGAAATGTACAAATACCATAAACCACAATAATTCCTTACCTCTCACTTCAACGATAGTCCCTTGTTGTTTTGGTTTTTTGGGAATGAGGGGGATTGGTCCTTTGGTACCTGCTCTTTGGCTTCTTCCGAATTACAAAAAAATGAAATACCATATTATAATTGAATCAGGAATAGCATCTGGCGCGTTTTGCAGAATGTTATGAAACTTTTCAGAGAAAATTTATAAGCAAAGCATTGAACTTGGTTGAACCTTTTTGAAACCCGGTATTTAGTTACAAACACAAGCTGCTATTAACAGGATGTGCTCAAACTATAATTACCTACCCGTTATTGAAAATTATTAAAAAATTAAACATCTAATGACTTTTGTAAGATTTAATAATTTCACATAACCTCACTTTTTACGTTATAATATGAATTAATTTCTATAATTGTATTTTTTGATTTAATTTTAACTTACCTTCGACTTCTTTTAGTAACTCAAGTATTTTTCTGCCTCTGGATGTCATATTTTCTATTTTATCTGCAGTTATTTCCGCAAAAAGCACACAACTTCGCACTCACACAATACCACCTGTTGAAACTAACAACTAGATATCTCAAGCGACTACAGAAGGTATCGCCTGATTGAACAAAATAACTAGCACAACAACTAGATATCTCAAGTTATCCACTTAAGAAGGGACGATTTTTAATACAAGAACTAGATAACCTGAGATATCCAGTTCTAGAATATAAACCTTCGAAGATCTTGAAGTTATCTAATAATTGCTACTCAGTTTAATAACTTTCTAGCCCTAGGATAAGATATCTACTTATAGCTCTAAAAAGAGGACAAAAAGCTTAGTAGAAAGAAGTAGATAACTCAATATGTGCAAAAATCAAGTTATCTAGTTGTAGCATTAAGGGGGCGATATGTTATATAGGAACGACCGTTTAAACAGTTCGCTTGTGTGTGCAGGGGGAGTAAGCATTCCCTTATATCTTAAATTTAACGTATGGACTTCAGTTCTGAATTTAAGTTTTCGGCATAGATATGAAGGTTGTTTATTAATAAAAAATTTTGTAGTAAAGGCACGCAGTGTGTACAGCTCGCCGGTTCTGCATATTAACCCATTTTAGATCTACTAACTTATGGCTTACTCTTTCATATTTTCTAATGCCATAAATCAGTCGTATACACGAATTTTGTAATTTTTGTATTCTGTTACTGTCAAATTTAGTTATACACGTGTTATATACAGTATCAGCATGATCAAAATAAGATAATACCAATGTGTTGCACAGTAAAGATTTGATCTTGACACTAAAAGAGTGCCTATGTTGATATATTACTCGGAGATTGCAATACGCCTTTTGTAGGCAACACGAGATGTGTTGGGTAAATTTAAGATCAGAATCTAAGTAAAGTCCTGGGTCCCGCACTGTATCTTTTAATGGTATAGGTTTTTGCCCTATGTTTATTGCAATAATGTTATTAATTTTGCTTCTATCGGTTTTCTTGCCAAACAGAATAGCAACTGTTTTACTTGCATTAAGTTGTAGACAGTGTTGTTGTAAAAAATCAACTATATTCCCTAGATCGTAATTTAAAGCAGTAACAGATTGACTAATTTCAGACGGACTAAATGACAAGTATAACTGGGTATCATCAGCGTAGCAGTGAATCTTAGCAGATAATACAGCTGTTTGTATTTGTGATATATAGATACAGAATAAGATCGGTCCAAGCACAGACCCCTGTGGGATCCCAGAAGTTAACATTTGATATGTGGAAACATGGCCCTCATATCTGACAGCTTGTGCTCTGTCAGTTAAATAACTAGCAAACATCTGTACACCACTTTCAGAAATACCAATAAAATGCAATATAGATATGAGAAGATCGTGATTTAGCGTATCAAATGCTTTTGAAAGGTCTAACAGAACTAGTAATGTGAGCTTCCCGCAATCCGACGCCGTCAAAATGTCGTCTGTTATGTTCAGAAGGGCTGTACTGCAGCTATAATTTGGTCTAAATCCGGATTGTATTTCAGGAATTATGTTAAATTTTAATAAATGTACCTGCAATTGAGCAGCCATGATCTTTTCAAGAATTTTGGATAAAGTTGGTAAAATACTGATTGGTCGGATATCTTTCAAAGCTGTAACTACGGAGGTTTTTGGTATGGGTGTTACTAGTGCCATTTTCCAAGATGAGGGGTAAGTATCATTAGCTAGACAGTAATTTACAATATGTGTGAGGTATGGTAGGAGGAATGGAATACACAGACGAATTGTATGTATGTTTATACCATCGCCACCCGAGCCTTTACTTTTTATTTGCATAATAGTTTTAAAAACAGTTTCTTCATCAACCTGAATAAAGCTAAACTGTGATTACAGAGGCCCATACATTATTCCTATAGTAAGCCATAAGCGTGTCGTTGGGGGCTACTTTTGGCACTGAATCAATAAAGAAATTGTTAATTGTTTCTGCATTATTAATTTCTTCGGGTAAATTCAAAGATTTATTTGAAGATTTAATATTTAATTTGGTTAATTCGCTCCAAATATCCTTTGAACTATGGTTTCTAAATTTATAATTTACAGCATTCCTCAACCTTTTATAAGTTCGCCAGTCAACCGGAGATCTACTTCTTTTGTAAAAATCTAAAGCTTTATTTTTAGTGTCTATCATTTCGCGGAGATTAGCTGTCATCCACGGTGCAAATGTTTTAGTAACCCTACATGTAACTAAAGGTGCATGAATGTCTAATAGTATTTGTATATTACTCGTTAGAAAGTTTATTTTGCTATCAATATCTGGTAGTTGATATACAATGTTCCACGGCAAAGAGCGTAAATGATCATTAAATGTGAAATCAAAATCTTTGAAGTTACGAAAAGTTCTTATTGCATGGTTAAGATTGTGAGGTTTTTTAAAAGTTAAACAACACGAGACAAGATCATGATCACTAATTTCAGATACGTTTAAGACATTTGTTGATATAACACATTCGGTATTTGTGGTTAAAATGTAATCAATTAGTGTAGATGAATAATCAGTAATTCTAGTAGGTTGTTGTAGGGTCTAGGACGTTTCTACGCCGCCAGTTCTTCGCCGCCAGTTCATCGCCGCCGTTTCTACGCCGGGACGGTTCTACACTGGCCGTTTCTACGCCAGCCGATTCTACGCAGCATTCAAATTAAAATTACAATTACAATTAAAATTTATTGTTTAAACACATACATACAGTCATAGAAAATAAAATAGGAAATTTATTTTAATTTAAAAGAATAAATAGGAAAAATAAGATTATTGCGTCATTTGGTAATTGTGTGCTAGGCCACGTAAATAATCTAGAGGTTCCCTGTTTCCATAGTCTAAGACAATTCTTCGAATACGTTCATCAGCGTCACGGTATTTTTTCAGCTTCATCGGTGGTAAATGTCCGGCGATAAGTTGCTCAAAATAAGCGTCTCGTCCTTTTTGTACTTTTCGCAATCCATCTATAAATTTCCAAATAGTTGGGTGATGCATACCTAATTCAGAACGCAATCGACGATTGGCTGCCTCTGCATGATTATTGGTGCGATCTTCTCCATCGATTGTTCTCTGGTATAAATTCCACATTGTTGGATGAAACATAGGCGGGCGCCTACCATTCCCGCGTCGATTTAAACGGCCAACATAGCTGTCTTCAAACCAATTTAGAAGCGGCTGAAGTTCTACTGGCAAATCATTTGCTAAAGCATCAATGTATTCATCCAAATCTGCTATTGGCACAAATGCTAATGCAAGGACCATTTTAGCTCTCAATGCAAATTCAGCATCATTGTTGTATTGACCAATAACACCAATCTGAGCTAAATGTTTCCTCATATTTTGTGCTAAATGGAAGAAGCAACCTTTTACATTTACTTCCGGAAAGCAATCTTTCATGGCACTAAAAGCTGCATATTCATAATCACAAATGATAGATTCTTGACTTAAATTTGGCACTAGTGTTTTAATTAGTTCGAACATACGTGTGTATGTAACACGCTGCTTGTTAGGTAACAGAGCATACAATATAGGATGCACTCCTCCGTGTTTTGTTGCCATAACAATATAAATTTGGGAAAATAGCCTCGGTGCTATTGTAATAAAGTAAAAGACGTGCTCTTCTGTTGAGTGTCAGATAGTAACTGTTTTATTAAATACAAGTACATTATCAGTCATAGTCGTGTATGTTTGGTTGCATATACAACATCCTCCTTCTTAAAGAATCGTCTTATTCTAAGAACAAATTTCTAACAATGGTTTGTACATACCCATAGCACATTAATTACAATTACATTACTAGTTACAGTTATTATATTACAAGTTACAATAAACATTAGTCACAATTACATTACAAGTTACAATGATTATATTACAAGTTACAATAAACATTAGTCACAATTACATTACAAGTTACAATGACAGTTCAACACTGCTAGTGCAATACAGAAATCTAATTGCTATCATATTTCAAAATCTTTTAATTTTGTTGGTCTGTAACTTACCCTACCAGAACGTGTAATATTTTTTCCATTATTTAACATTTTGCTACCTACAGTTGTTTCATGTAATTTATTTGAAATGGTGTTTTCCAAACTAGTAGCAATGGGACATTCTTCATGGTTAATTTGTATGTTTTGGTAGATTTGTGAATTTAGATCATTTGCAGGTGTGTTAGCAGCTACTGCATTACTGCTAGATAAATCCTTATTTAGGTTTAGGACTTCAACATATTTGGAGTAGTAGTCTGTGACTAGCAAATATGATTCATTATATAGATGAAATATGTCACAAGCCACTTTGTAAAATGGTAATTTAACAATTTCGTGAGGTATCATCGGTTCGGAGCTTTGGGATTTCTCATAATTTTGACAGATGTGACAAGACAAGATCATATCCTGTATGCATTTAGTCATTCCAGGCCAGTAGAATGATAAATTAGCTTTTGAAACTGTCTTATTGATCCCTGAATGGCTATAATGAAGTTTTTCTAAAATTTCTTTCCTGCCACTTTTGGGTACTATTAGCTTTTGGTTCTTGTACACGAGTTCATCCATTATTGTTAACTCATGTTTAAATTTATAGTAACATTTTATATTTTCTGCAAGGTCTTTCATTCTTGGTGGCCAACCGTTTACGATGTAATCTTTCAATTTCACTAGGTCTAAATCTAAATTAGTTTGCTTTTTATAATCATTTCTTTTAGCATCTGAAATATTTAGGTACTCAGAAATTAAACATACTTGTGCATTTAATTCTAGGTCTAAATTTTCATCAAAATTTTTGTCCTTTATAAAGGCTCTCGATAAAGCGTCTGCCAGGATTAATTGTTTTCCTGGTTTATATATTAAATTGAAATCATATTTATGCAATTGTATTAGAATTTTCTGAAGTCTGGCTGGACAAGAGTTTAGGGGTTTCCTAATAATTTGTAGCAAGGGTTTGTGGTCGGTTTCGACCGTGAATTGTCTACCGAATACATATTGTTTAAACCTTTCTATCCCGAACCAGATCGCCAGTAATTCTTTTTCAATTTGCGCGTATCTCGTTTGCGCATCCGTAAGAGCACGAGACGAATGAGCACACGGACGTCCTTCCTGCAGAAGAACTGCACCCATCCCATTTTTTGACGCGTCTACTGAAATTGTGGTTGCTTTGTTTATATAAAAAAACTGTAAGCACGGACTTCTACTTATTATAAGTTTTAAAGTGTCAAATGCTTCATCATGTTTTTTCTCCCAATTGAACATAATATCTTTTTTTAATAGTTCCCTTAGAGGTGCTGTTTTATCAGATAGGTTTTCTACAAATTTGCCTATATAAGTTACTAACCCCAGAAACCTTTGTACGTCTCCCACATTCTGCGGTTTCTGCATTTTTACAATTGCTTCTATTTTTGAATCGTCTGCATTCAATCCCTCTTTTGATATTCTGTGTCCCATGTATTGGACTTCGTTTGCAAGAAATTTGCATTTTTCTTTATTAAGCCTAAGGTTGTGTTTAGCTGCCATTTTTAATACTAGTTCTAAACGTTGGTTATGTTCAGCCTTAGTTTTTCCTGATACTATTATGTCATCAATATATACACTAACACCTTCTATGTTTCCAAATATCTCTTGCATTCTCTCTTGGAATACTTCAGAGGCACTAACTAAACCATAAGGTAATCGTAAAAACCTGTACCTCCCAAAAGGAGTTCCAAAAGTGCATAATTTTGTGCTATCCCTGTCTAACTTGATTTGTAAAAATCCCTGAGTAGCATCTAGAGTAGTAAAATATTGTGCACCCGCTAATTTGACTGTTAGTTCGTCTAATGTTGGTATTTGGAAATAATGTCGTTTTATTGACTTGTTCAGATCAGAAGGATCTAGACAAATCCTAAACTGTCCATTTACTTTTTTCACTACCACAATAGCATTAACCCAGTCTGCACTTTTATCAGACTTTTCTATGATTTTTTGCTTTTCTAGCTTGTCTAAAGTTTGTTTAAGGTGATCTCTAATTGCAAAGGGTATTTTCCTAACAGGATGAACAACTGGTTCAGCATTTGTTTTTAACTCTATTTTGTATGGCTTTTCTAAACAACCTATTCCTTTAAACACAAAATCAAACCTATTTATTAATTGTTCTATTTCTATCTCGGGTGAGGTGCAATTTTCTATTTCCCTACTTGACTTCATTTTTTCGCCTTTATTTGTATCTTTCTCACTAATTATAGCTTCTGAACTAGAAGTGGGTTCGCTTTTTTCTATAGCTTCAGTTTTTATAACTAACCCTAAATCTACACATGTCTTAAGACCTAGTAAAGGTGTATTATTAACATCGACCACATAGAATGAGAGATCTTTAATCATTGCTTTATGTGAGCATTTTAACACACATTTTCCTAAAACAGGTATAGAATCTCGTGTATACGAACAAAGCTTCATGTTTGTATTCTAAATTTTTGTCAGATTAAAGTTTATCAGTTTCAAAACACTTACAGGAATGATATTTGCCATAGCCCCCGTGTCGAGTTTGAAATTGATTGAGTGACCATTGATCTGCAAGGCTTCTAACCACGATTCCTCCGACAGTGTATTTACTGATGCTTCTATGGACCCTACATAGAGAAAATCATCATTATTATCTATAACATGTACATTTCTTATACTACTACTGTGTTTTATACGACAAACAGCTGCAAAATGATTTATGTTACCACACTTTGCACACTTCTTCCCATACGCAGGACACTTTCCAAAACTGTGATTATACGAACACTTTTGACATCTTCTTGCTTCTCCGGTAGGTTTCCCTGGATTCGATTGTTTTGAATATCCCGCTTCTTTGGCACTGCCTGAATGTGAACGTCCAGCTGACTGATTTTGTTTACGATGATACTGCATGCTTGCGTGATTCATCGTTCCATGTTTGCTGACTTCGTCCATGCTGGTACCTTCCATGCCTTTTGTTATTTGTTGATTACGGTACCTGGCATTTTCTGAGCTGAGGCAGATCTTGATTGCATCTTCCAGTTTTTCTTTGTCTTCTTGTAGTAGAAGTTTCTCTCTTAATGCTTCCGATTGTAAACCACAAATTAGGATGTCCTTGGTTAGACTATCACGTAAATCACCCAGTTCACATGATAAGGATAAGTTTTTCAGTTCAGTAATGTATTTCTCGATTGATTGTCCTTCTTTCTGTTTACACATCAAAAATTTATGCCGTTCATAAGCTAGGTTACGTTTTGGATTGAAGTGGTCCCCAAACTTTTTTAGTAGAGGTTCTAATTTATCTTGGTCTTGTCTTTCAAATGTAAAAGTATTAAAAATACGCATACCTTCTTCTCCGATTAAGGTTAGGCATTGAGCACACTTCGTCTTTTCTTCTTTTTTCGCGATTTCTGTAGCATCCAGATACGTTGTGAATCGTTGCTTCCAGAATCTCCAATTTTCACCCAAATTTCCAGACATGATCATCGGCGGTATTCCACGAAAATCCATATTTTTGTGTTTTATACACACTTAAGATTATTATAATCGTAATATCTTCACCGTTTTCGCTCCTGTAACGAATTTTATATAAACGTGGTTCTTTTCTCGAGGTTCATCTGGCCTCCAACTGCGACTGCGCCATGTAATAAAGTAAAAGACGTGCTCTTCTGTTGAGTGTCAGATAGTAACTGTTTTATTAAATACAAGTACATTATCAGTCATAGTCGTGTATGTTTGGTTGCATATACAACAGCTATTGCGAAGGTACCATCACTGTACCATGTATTGGCATTATGCAAATGCTGCAACCAGCTCTCTCTTCCAAAAATTAAAATTCTGTTTGCTCCCTCTCCATCGTCGCTTAGCAAAAAAGTTTCTTCTGTTCCTGGTCGAGGCACATATACCTTATATGGATTTGGCAACACCAAATCGTTTAGGTCTGCGGGATCAGCAGGTGCAGCATTAATTTGATTCCGTTTTCTTCTGATTATTTTTTCAGGGCTGCATTATTTGGAATCGATGCTAAAACAGCTTCAGGCACGTCGATTACACACTGATTTATAACTACACTTGTGCCCTCCATAGTTTCTTCTGCACGACGTTTGATTTTAGTGACAACAGTTGCTACTTGCATGGCTGCTGCCGAGGAAGGGTGACAATGATTGTTCATTTCGTTGACCACTTCTCCAGCCCTCGTGTGAATTCTTCCTTTACAGCGACCCACTTCTTCGCACCGCCAAAATTGTAAACTAGGGTCCCTTTTACTAACTTTGTCGAAAACGTACAAATATCCGTTATAGGAAAACTTCTCGTTTCCTCTCTTGCTGAGAACTGCTGGTTCCATTATTAAGATCACTGTTAACTAACGTAATAATTACTTTGTGGCGAATACACTTAAAGTGATGTGTTAAGGGCTCCTGCCCCATATTTATACCAAATACTGTTAAACAGTTTTTAGATTTGTGCTAATGGGTCTGTGCTGATAACCATAACATCATTAAGATAATCCCGGCGATTGTAAACTCGTTAACTCCTAGGTAATTTTCTATGAGCGGATTAAAATTTCTGATTACCTCATTTGTGCTAATAACCATAACATCCTTAATATAATCTCGGCGATTGTATTGTATCCCCGGTGTTTTAGATTACCCATTCGGAAATTCTTTTATTCTTAATTTTTGTATTGTATTAATTGACTGTATGTATGTGTTTAAACAATAAAATTTCACTTATTGTAATTTTAATTTGAATACGGCGTAGAACCGTCCCGGCGTAGAAACGGCGGCGATGAACTGGCGGCGAAGAACTGGCGGCGTAGAAACGTCCCATTCCCGTTGTTGTACTATCTGTGTTAATCCTAAACCCTCAAAAACATTGCATGCATGAGTAGCGTTTAGATTTTCGGATTGAAAAAGGTCGATATTGAAATCTCCAAAGCAAAAAATATCGTCAACACATGGTAGTATATCCGCCACCGTTGCCTCAAAAACATTAAAAAATTCAACATAGTGCATTGTCGGTGGTCTGTACGCAACTGACAAGCCAATATTTTTATGATCCATACGTACCTTGATCCAGAGTTGTTCAATTTCGCTACTTGTAGGAATAATAGTGTAATTATATTTCGATAAAATATAAATTGCGGGAGGAGTCCCCCACGCTCAACTCTGTCTCGACGGATTATATCGTACCCTTCAATTTTTATATTGTTTGTACTGATATTCGCATTTAACCATGTCTCCGAGACCGCCACTGCATCATAATGGTTGGATAAGACTAGGTTCCTGAAATCATGATAATGTGCTGATAGTGACCGTACATTTAGGTGTGCTAAGCTAGAGTGATTCATTGTTTCCTCAAGAATGAATCAAGTTAATATGATGAGAATGAAAATAAATGTTTATTAACTTAGAATAATAAATTTAACAATAAAGTTTGCAAATAGCGCAAAATAAGGCAGAGTAAAATAAATATTCAGTAACACAAAAGTAAATTTAACAATAAACGTTTGCAGTTAAGGCAAAATGAGAATGAATGTTTAATAACTTAGTAAAGTAAATTTAAGTTTACAAATACGACAAAATAAACAAGGCAAAATGAAAATAAATATTTAGTAACTTAGAAAGGTAAATTAACAATAGCGCAAAATAAGGCAGAGTAAAATAAATATTCAGTAACACAAAAGTAAATTTAACAATAAACGTTTGCAGTTAAGGCAAAATGAAAATGAATGTTTAATAACTTAGTAAAGTAAATTTAAGTTTACAAATACGACAAAATAAATAAGGCAAAATGAAAATAAATATTTAGTAACTTAGAAAGGTAAATTAACAATGAAAGTTTGTAGATACGGCAAAATGAACTAAATCTAATTACTATTTATCACCTTACACAGACATATGCGATGTGACCCCGGCTGGCCTGTCTTCGCATTAGTTATTGGCTACAATATTTTCAATATCGCCCAAGTCCCTCACCAAATGCTTCTTGTTGTTATGGAATACAAAAACTTTACCATCAAGAGTCCATGTCCGTTCTTTGGAGAATTTTTCTTTTGCCCCTTTATAGAGCTCCTGTTGATTGCGTGTTAGGTCCTCCTGAATTCTGAACTGGGTACCCTTAAGCATTTTCTTGTTATTAAAAATAACACTGCGGCACCTGTACGAGACACATTTCACTATAATTGGTCTAATTCGTCCTGTCCTTGGCGGCCCCAGTCGATGGCATCTATCGATAGCATCTGGAGGAATATCAACGCCCAGTTGTTGATTGAAAAAGGAAATTACATTATCTTCAACATTTTCTCCAGCTGTTTCTGGCATTCCAAATATATTAATGTTGTTGCGTCTTGAGTATTGCTCACCGTTATTTATCCGCGATGCAAGGGTTGCATTTTCTTGTTTGAGTTTGGAGTTTTCGCTAACAAGTGTGCTAATTTTTCCTCCCATGTCGTCCTGTCTTTTTTCAAGCGCTGCCAATCTTGCTTCAAGCGTGGCAGTTACAGCGGAAACAATACTGTCGGTCAACTTTTTCTTCCAGTCCTCGTTTAAGGTTTCGGTAATTGCCTCTTTAATTTGATCCTTTTGAGCTCTTGTACCCATGTTGGTTTGACGGAATCAGGCTATCAACAGCACCACACACAGAGCCACACGCGCAGTACGTCTGCTCAGCTCGACATTCAAATGCGGAATCGACAAACGGAAACCACAAACGGAAAGCCCCATTCTGATACCTTTAAAATGTGACTGACAAAGGTATTTTCTTCCTGATCCGAAAATATATAAGGGTGTCCCACTTTTGATGAGTACTTTTTATTAACTTTGTGACTCAAAGTTCCTAGACAGATTTTATATTTTCGTGATACTTCTCGTAACGATAGTTTCTTCTGTCGAATGTCAACCAGTGCCTTCAAAACATCTTCAGAATATCTTTTGTAGTTTGCCCCTACTTTGCGGCGTTTATTATCCATTCTGTAACAAATATTACATAAACACTACAGTGAAAATAATAATAATAATAATAATATGGTCTTTATTTACACATATAACAGTGGATCACAATTTACATAAAAAGAAAAAAAAACACCTATATTCAATCATTAATAAGAAAGAAAAAATATATGGAGGGCGAGATTCAGCTCAAAGCAGAAGCAGTGAGCTGTTCTTCCACCTAACCCTACGTTGCAAAAACAACAAAAACACACAATACTAAAACTATAGTCTGGCTTTGCCTTCACTGTTGCCCGAAAACCACAACGCATTAAAAAAAATACAATAAAATAGGGGAACACGTTAAATTTGTCTTGAATGAAGTGTTTTGCTAAGCTGGCACCTAAACGAGGATAAAGATAGTGTTTGTACTTTGAGGTGTACGGGCAAGTCACCAAACCATTTCGCAATGTTATATAGATAAAGTCGTTTTCCAAATTCACTGTAACGTAATGGAACAGTGATATTACCCCTAAACCTCAAATTCAAATTATGCACATCTGTACGAAATGAGATTTTGTTATATAAGTACGGTGGAGTCTTAAATAGCAGAATTTTATAATACAAGACGGAGCGATGAAAGAGTCGCCTGTTGATCATATTTAACCACCCAGCATCTTTAAGTTTATAAGTTATCCTGTCATATTTACGTATACCATAAATAAGTCGCAAACAGGCATTCTGTAGTTTTTGAATCCTAACTTTATCCTGATAATCAAGACATGAATCGTATACTACGTCGCAATAGTCCATCTGTGATAAAACCAAACTACGGCATAATGTAGCCTTTACCCCGGTGCTCAAAACATGTCGGTTTTGGTATATAGATCGCAGATTGCAATAAGCTTTCTGCAAACATTTAGAGACATGTTGCTTAAAACGTAGCGAGGAATCCAAAATTAATCCCAAGTTTTTTATAGTTTCAAGAACTGGTAATAAATTGTCGAAAATTTTGACTTGTACATGAAGTTTCGCAAATTCAATATCTTTTTTCTTTCCAAAATATATTACAGACGATTTATTAGCATTAAGCTTTAATGAATGCTGTTGAGAAATGATAGAGAGACGTTCCAAATCTTTATTAATAAATGAATTTGCTAAATTTGCGTTTGCAAACTTCTACAACTTCGAACACTGTTCCAAGTTGTTGATGTCTTACATTAAACGTGTAGATTTTCAGAAAAAAAATTATGGTGATATTTGTTAAAGATAAAGTGTTGCAGTAATTTTTACCATTATTCTAACATATCATGGTACTGTATAATCAGCCAGTTTATTTAAAAAAAAATATTTCACACGATTCACAAACGAAAGTTTTCACTAACCCTTTTACAACTCGAAATAGCGTTTGACAGTTGACGTAATCAACGTGAAGTTGGCAAAAAAAAACTTCAGGGTAGCCAACCGTTACAAAAAAAAACATTACTGATTTCAAATGTTAAATTGAAATCCACATTCCATGCAAAATAGCGGCTCTACAAATAAAATAAACAAAAAACGTTTAAGGTTGTATAAGCGTTCAAAGTTGTGAGGTTTTACGGTCCTTTTATTTCTTAAAAAATGTGTTTCTAACTAGTAAATACTATTTGCATAATTTTAAACGAATTTTTTACTTCCTTTTGCCAACAGATCAACAGATCTTCACGCTTTAGAGTCCCCTGAACCCAAAAAACATGTGTTTGTTCATTGGGCTGTCTGTTTGTGTGTCTAGAAACTAAATTTGAACAAGCGGTCGGCGATTCCTTCTCTCTTAAAATACCAAATAAATTTATGCCAAGACTGAAAATTTGTAATATGGAAAATTATGATTCATCAGATGACAAACTGCTAAAATATTTTAGTGCAAAATAAATTAAATGAGATGGATAATGTACACTTCAAAATGGCCAGAATAATAAAAATAAAGAATGACACACATCTGATTGTGGAAGCCAGTCCGAATTTATTTAGTAAAATTATCAATAATGGTTACCCTTTTGTGGGGTGGAGAAAATGTTTTGTTACTGAATCTTTCGCAATCACTCGCTGTTTCAGCTGCTCTCGTTATGGTCATCAGTCAAAAAACTGCCCATCTGATAATCTGTGCTTTCCACGCTGTGCTAAAGAGCATGATATGAAAGACTGCTCTGAATCTACATTAAATTGTGTGAACTGTGTCCATCACAACAAAAAGTTCAAAACAACTTTCGACACTGACCACTCAGCCAAAGATCCCAAATGTCCTGTCTACCAAAAGCAAGTGGAATCTATAAAATCAAAAACGAACTATGAAGTATAGCAATCACTGCAAACCTCGGTCAAAATGCAATACTACATTCTATGTAGCACAGAACAAAATAACATTATTATTATTATTATTTACTAGAAATTTAAATCTCTCGCAACTCATCGTTGCTCTGTAAATAGAACCAGACTTTTTATAATCAAACACTTCTCTGTTGCTTAAATAAGTATCCTTTTGAGAACCATAAAATATTAGGTGACCAATAAGGGCCTCCTTTAATGTCACTTATACTTTCTTCTCCTATAAATGATAAAACTAATTTTTCGGTTTGGGTAAGGTCAACTTCATCAACTTGACCTCCTCCAGTTTTTCACTTCTCTCTTAAGAGCGTTTGTTTGCTGCTTGGTTCTACTTTTTAAATCTTTAATTTTTTTTAATGTGAAAATTTTACTTGAATTTAATGAATGGATAATTCTATTACTTTGTGATCAATATGTATATAAATCACGGATTTTCTCCGTAGGTACTTATTTAAAAATGATTACTAGTTACCTACTTCTTCTAGGGTTCTTCTCACGGGAGCAACCGAATTTGTCGCCTACACTACCGTTTTCCAAACCCGGTCCCTGTGAAATTGGGTGTAATTTGGGCCCTTTAATGGACCAAACAATAATTTACGTCTCTTTTCTATCTCTCCTACCAAAATCGCAATTTCGTCGCTAGTAAAATTTTTAGCGCGTGGTTTCTCATTTTTCTTCTAATTTTGTTACAAAATAGTTCAAATACCTTCTTGGAACACGTATTTATAGAAAAAAAAATGTTAAAAAAAAATTAGAAATGTATACTCAAATCAGTACACTGGGCATATGATATACTAGTTTGTATGAAAATGTTCAAAATATTTTTTTTCAACACAGAGTAATAACACACGTTTTGCATTGCCATCTTACTCGTGCGTGACATACACGTCAACGAAGTTGAATAGGGATTTTTTGGGGATAGTGACCCCTAGCATCTTGCACAAGATCTTGTGGAACACTGGCACTATTTCGCAATTTTCCATTTCCCTTTGTTGAAAATCTGAGATAATATCGAGTAATGTTTCTTATGAATAACAATAGATCCAGTAGATCCATATTACCTTCAGAGACCAACTGATGGAGTTTCCACGCATTGTCTAACTCCACATTTAGCATAGAAGTAAGAGTACTCAATACCATTTTCCCCGCACGTCAATACTGTAATTATTTACGCCTTGGTCGTTTTAATCCACTCCACCCATTTCTTGGTTATACGATCTAAATACATTTGGCTACTCCAGATCGGCTTTCTCCTTTTTTCTCCTTGCGCCAACGTTTTATTTTTTCTATAGGAGCCACAGTATCATATTTTGTAGCCATTGTGCATACACTGTTGTCATACCAACGTACCAAAAGGATTTCATTCTTGGCATCAAATGAGCTCTCATAAGTTGCCCTCTTATTTTTTTCCATTTCTTTTACTGTTGGCAATGTGCATTTTTCTGTTCAATTTTGCCTCAAATTACCTGTTGCCCTCAAGTTAGTTAGCAAAGATACACCAGTAAAGTAGTTGTCAAGAAAGATAATATGATCGATGCGTACATCAACGCACTGCAATAGTGACAATATAACTTTAGATCCAAGTGGAAGCTGAATATCATTGTTAGTTTGTGATTTTCCATAGTATGTGTCTATGGTATAGCAATATCAATTGGAACTACAAAGCGACCAATTTTTAAAACCAAACCGACAAGGTTTGCCTCTAATAAATTGATTGGCTGGATGCTGGCCATAATACTTCACCATTGGTTCGTCAATGGGCATTACTTGATGGAAAATGCCTCATTGTTGAAAATTTGTATTTAGCTCCTCCATAAGCGGCCGTACTTTGTACATTCGATCATCATTTATTTTTGTATGTTGTCACTTACATATAAATATGTTTTTATTTCCAAATACCTGTTTCTCAACATGCATTTGGAAACAATGTCCACATGAAGGTCCTCATCAAGTGACCAATAAAGACGCTATCTATGCAATCTGGGATAGCCCGTCACAAAAGTATACCAACACAGTTTTTTAATTCTTCCTTCGTGAGTAAAAACCCATGATTAGACATGGCCTACCAACGACTATAATTGGCTCTTTTTTTCTAGTCTGGTAATAAGAAATTTGGATCCTTCTTTCGAGAATTTTTGCTTTTATATTGTTCAGAAGACAACTTTATTCTTTTAGCACTCAATGTCTTATTGTCGCCATCGTCCCATTCAGAATCCGAGCTTGACCCAATTTCTGTTTCGTTGCCCAAAGGATGTACGAAAACTTCTAAACTGCCAGAAACATCACGATGTAGGTCTTCAGAATACAGATTGTCTTCATCTAGATCTTCTTCATCTGTCAGTGAGTCAAGATTTGGTGGAAGGATGACAATATCAACATTATTGCTGCTACAAAGGGCAGCAAAATCAGCTGCAGCATTCAAATTGGGTAACTTCTTACGGCCATAGAAAGCACAAGTCGAAATTAGTGGATATTCAGAGTTAAAACCTAGGCTAATTATAGGAAATCTGAAAACAGAACAACTGCTTCTACTATTCCCAGTGTACTCAACTGGGTACAGCAATATTTATAACAATACTGCAAGCTCAACAAAATAAAAATGAACATAATGTGTACGACTTACCTTTCTTCTATTACTAACAAAGAGTAATCACCAACCAAAATTTATCTAGTACTCAAAATGTTTCAAAAATTCTAAAACATTAGGAGATATGACTTAAAGGCGCGAATTTACACATGTACTGTCAGACTTGAAGTTCTGTAGGACGCCACTTATCAGCTTTTTTCCGAAATTGCGGCTGCAGGCGGTATTATAGACGTCTTCTCAGTGGTAATACTATAACTACTTCGATATTTTTATCTCATAGGATCAAATTTAGGGCACCTATCACCTTCTTTCCTTTTATGACTTTGTTATGTATTTGGTGTTCTTGATTTCTGCTGTTCTCTATAATTACGCCTAGATAGGTGTACTCCTGGCATACTTGAATTATTTCGTTATTTTCTAATTCTAGATGTTCTTCTCTTTTCCCAATGCATATATATTTAGTTTTTCCATGTTAATGTCGAAGCCCCATTTTCCATATTCTTTTACTTTTCGACCCATGTACTCCAAATCCTCTTTGTCTTGCGCTACAATCACCTGATCGTCGGTGAAGTGCAAAGTGTATAGCGTTTTTTCGTCTGTAAGTATCTGAATTCCCATTCCTTGGTATTTCCTTCTCCATTGCTTCAGAACCTCATCAAGATAATCTTAGATAAGGTTGGGGACAAACAGCGCAGGCCTTTTGTCACTACGATTCCTCTGGATATTTTATTTCCTATTTTTATTTTCGATGTTGAGCTGTTATACAATAGTTTTATAGCTTGTATAACGGTAATATGCATGTGATTTTTTTCTAGAACTTCCCACAGTTTGCATATGGGAACGCTACCATAAGCTTTAGTGAGATCGACAAATAAAAGGTGGGTATCTTTTGCGGTAGACATTTTCTTTTCTATTACTTGTGTATAAGCTGAATATATTATCAACACATCAGCGACCAGCTCTAAATTCTCTCTGCTCTTCGAATTCATATGGTTGATATTCGTCTTCCAGCATAATTTTAGAAAATAAAGTCATTTTTAAATATACATAATGTTTATTTTAATACATGTAGATATTTAACATTGGAAAAATATAATATATATTTTAAATGGTTTGAAAAGAAGAAGACATTCATCAAAGTATTTTAAAGAAATATGATAACATATTACTAAAACATATTTCTATATCATTTGTAACCTAAAAACTAAAACAGAAAATATATAACTATATCATTATGAAACCATTTTTTAGTAAATAACATTATTTACAATCAACGCAAATGCTGAGACGATGTTCGGCACCTACGCTCTTATGGCAATGTTCAGATTTATTCCGGGCTTTCCTTTTCTTTTTTCGAGGGCAAAATTCACATCGACCTAGGGATTCCATTGGTCTTTGTGTAGCGTCTTCTTGTTCCTCACAATTCAAAACTTGCCGAATATGACTTCTAATTTCTCTTGGTAGGCGACCATTGTTCATTCTGTTCTTCAAATGATCTTCAACTAGGGAGAAGGAAAGTTTTTTCAAGAAATCAGACCGTTTCTGTACTTTGGTGTTATTTGAGTTGCATTTATAAATCACATATGAATTTATTCCTGCTGTATATAGCATGGCATATAAAATTCGAAATGGCCATCTTCGGGTCTTCCTTGAGACTGTCGTTGAATGGCATAGTTGATCGAACGTATCAACACCGTCTTTTGTTTAGATATAAAATAATATTATTTCAGGCTTTTTCGTCTCTTCATCAATATCAGCATGGTCGTGCATGGTAGATAATAATATAACAGCCTTGTTTTTTTTTTGTACAAATAAAACTAAGGTACTGTTTTTATCAAAAACAAACATAGACGAGTCAACTGGCTTACCTTTAGTTTCCACTAGTTGTTTTGGTATATCAGGTTTGTTCTTTCTTAGTGTCCCAATTATTGTTAGTTTATTTTTTAACATTTGCTCTGCGACCTCGTAAGAAGTAAACCAATTATCCATCGTGCAGTTTCTATTTGTCCCATGTATAGTTTCAGTCAACTCTAGAACATATTGTGTGGGAATCGAATATTGGCTCTCTCTTTTCTGTTTTCCAATATAAGGTTTTGCAGAACACATATAGTAATGTTTTTGCATCACACATTGTTACCAATTTCAGATCATATTTGCCCGATTTGTTAGGGATATACATTTTAAAGGGACAACGACCTCTAAATCCCAAAAGTGTGTCATCGATAGTTACATATTCTGACGGAGTGTAGTTTTGTCTGCAATTTATTTCGAACATTTCCCAAACTTCCCTTATGGCAGCAAATTTGTCATTTTTCTTTCGCTCATCCCTTGTGTTTCCTTATTGTCAAACCTCAAACAGTTAACCAGAAACTCGAAACGATTTTTGCTCATGGTAATCCTAAAAAACAGAGGTCCCAAAATCGTTGACCATAAATCGTCCAGTGTAAGATTCGCTTTCTTCAAAACCCCGCTCAAATATAAAAGTCCAAAAAGTGCACTTATTTCAACACGGTTTGTTGCTCCAATGTACCACTGCTGTGTATTGTAACGAATCCTTTTCCTTTCAATTTCATCATTAGTGCACTTGACAATTATATCTAAAAGTTCGTCCGAAAAAAATAGGTCACATATCTTCTTTGCATCAGTTATATTCTTGGCTGGACCTTTGGGCCCTGGTAAATGAACTTTTATATTTTTCTTGAAAGTTCTAGTGTTTTTGGCGTGAAAACTATTTACGTGCCATTTATGTCCATTTTTAGAGTACATCACACTCTTTGTTTGCTGCTTACATTTGTTTGTAGATTGGATGGCTGCATCAGGTAAATTATAATTTTCTATATCTGGATCTACCGCATCAAATTCGTCATTCTCGATATCGTTGGTTTCTATAACATCTTCGTTTTCACTCTCCTCGCTTTCCAATATATCGTCAGAGTCACTGATATCTTCATACAAATATTTTTGTAACTCAGAATCTTACAAAGGGCGTTTTCTTTCATACGTACTATAACTGGTTCCGGGATCATCTAATCTACGTTTTTTCGACTCCATACTAATGAATGTAATGCTCTAAAATAAATAAAATATATGTAAAATGTGAATATATACAAAAACTTGCACTACACACCTTGGCGATTTTTTTTCCTTAAAATACAAGGTGGCGTCGTATGCGACCGGGGCCGAAATAACTTGAAATTGACAAAACTTCACGCACTTTCTCACTCGACTATCAGTATGTTACCGCAAATGCGGAAGGTAATGAAGCGGTCAGCCACGTGCATCCAAATACGTTAGCGCAAGCGTGGATAATTATAATTAATTCCGGCGGTCGCCTGCGACGCCACCTTGTGGTTCTAGGGTTAAAAATAATTATTTAATAACGAAAATTAATTATATAAAAATGAAGAAATAGGAACAGTAGTAAACAATTACGAGTATTAAGTATAATAACTGTTCGAAGTGCCCACCTTACACTTCCAAACAGAAGGCTAAACGATTGTTAATTTTGCGATCGAATTATTAACGAAACTAAGGGCCGAATTCAGTGACGTATTTTAACTAACACCATATATTTACATATTATATGACTAACACTAAAACACTCACCTCATCCGTCACTAATTCAGTACTCATGTTAGTGTGAGTTCCACTTAAACTCTTCTGCGGTATTCAGAATGAGATAGCTATGAGTGACTAATGTAAGTGAACGTTGAGTGGCGCCATTGTCAAAATGTTTCTTGGGGGAACGATTAGCAGCAGAGATTTTACCAAATAACGGAGCGGTAGCACTGGAAATCACTAAAACACAAACTTCATGATAAAGATTTCAGCCGTATAAAGTGGTATAACCTCAAACGGCTCAAACCTCATTTTCAACTTGACGATTTGGCATGCGTGTGTAACGGATTTTGTTTATAATTATTGTCGTTGTTATTTCTTGTTACTGTCGTTATCGTTGTTATTATTGTTGTCGTTCTTGTTATTATTGCTATCGTAATTGTTACTACTTATCCGTTTTGTTATTAGTTCAGTTTTTAATTTGTAAATTATGGATGTTAGGAGAAGTTTTATGTAGGGAAAGGAAAAGTTGTTCCTCAAAGAAATTATTACGAGGCATGCCTCAATTGTTAAGTCGAAAAAAAAACCAATGCTGTTTCCGTGACAGAGAAAAAGAAGATTTGGGTAGCTATAGCCAAAGAATTCAATTCTGTGGCTGAACAAGTATGTAATAGTGTTTTTACTTATGTAATTTATAAAATACGTAATTTATGTTCTACAAGTATATAACTTTATTGAAATATTTATAGCGAGCGCCAGAGCAGATGCGTAAATGCTGGGAGAATGTGAAGAGTCGCCGCAAGAAGGAGCTGTCTTCCGAGAAGCAGCAACGGATCAAGACTGGCAAGAGCCACCTGAGGAGGACAACTTTATGGACGGTATACTCAACACTGTCCACATTGAGTTGAAGTACACTATTGATAGCGACACTGTAACCATCCTTAGTGGATGCCATTGCTTGGGAACAGTTAAAGCAAAACAAATTGAAAATAGAAATGTTAGAGAAAGAATTAAAAAATAAATAAATGTACATTTCTAAATATTGTTTTGACAAAAAAGCTGAAGTTAGTTATATTTTAATTTTTTAAATTTTAAAAATACATTCTAATGAAAGTCATGCAATTAAAAACAAATTACATACATAGATTATATTAACAATTTTAATACTACTCAATTGCAAAATGGTGCTGAATAAAAGCCTCACGAATTATGTTGCCCCGCAACTGAATGGGCACAGGTGGGTTGTCAACTATATTGTTTGGCAGATACTGCTCGTCGACCAAATTTTCTCATTGTTTGATTGCAATATTATGGATATTGCTGTTGCAGCAATTATTCTTGTTGTAGTTCGCAAATTATATTGTGAGGCATGCACTAAGCAGCGGAACCTGCTTTTCCAAATCCCAAAGGTACGTTCCACAACATTGCGTGTTCTTATATGAGTACTGTTGTACCGATGCTCAGCTCTAGTTGCCGGATTTAGCAGAGGTGTGTAAACGTGCCTAATTTGTGCTATGCACTATGGCTCAGCAAATACTAGGTAAATTACCACATTGTAATCTCATACGTACTGAGCTGCTATTAAATATCCTGCTGTCATGTGCAATACCTGGCCAACGTATCACAGCACGGTCCAGCAACCGCTTGACCATTTAAAGACATCCACCCCTTTCTGTTGCGATATACTTCTGCATTTATCCCACCAGGGTTCTTTACTTCAATATGGGTTCCGTCAACGCATCCTATTACCCCAGGAAATCCACCAATTTCAAAGAAACTTTGTTTGATTGCATGGAAATCTTCAACGTTATGAGGAAATTTAATATGTCGTCCCAAATTCTTTGCCAACTGTTCGCTGACTTCGTTAATTATTCTACAGACGGATGACTGAATGACAGACAAAATATCACCACATATGCTCTGAAAATAATAAACCGTATAGTATTACTTATAAAACTCTGGCACATTTACGATATACCTGATAGCTACTGTTGCAAAAAATCTCGAAGCTGCATATAATTTTAAAATAGGTGGGATTGGGACTCCACGATTGTTTCCATTTTCAATTTGTGGATACACAATTGGTAAAATAATCTCACTGATTGTTTGCCTACAAAACCGCACTCGTTGTACCAGTTCTGTATTTGTGTATCTTTCTAAAGGATTATTGTTATCCCTTAAGATAAATCTACAAAAAAACGGTTTCATATAAAAATCTTGCTTTAATTATTTTTCACGACAAGCATTACTGTGGTATTTGTAAAAAAGCATCGTCACGAGCATAATCAAAGAATTCCCAAAAATTATCCATTATAGGTAAAAACTAAACAGGTACAATGCACAGAACATTTACTTAACAATGTAACCTCAATTTATGCTTTGAGTGGAACTTTAGGCTACCCCTACCCTAGCTTATATCTCACTTGTCTGTCACTCACTTATTGGGAAAATTGGACTATGAATACCAGTTTGTAAGATTAGAGTGAAGTTAGTATGAGATGAGTGTGAGTGTTACTCAATTTACGTCTCTGAATTCGGCCCTAACAGGTATTGTTCGACATTCATTAATTAATCTCTCGTTTAATGTATCGATGTTTTCAGCTGGCTTTGCCGTATAAACAAACAGCCCCATAGAAAAAAAGTTATTTGGAGGGAGATAGGGAGACCTGGGAGGCCAATTGATTATGCCCCGTCTTCCAATCCACAAAGGAAATGTGACGTTAAGATAATTAACTACCTCCCTGGTACAATGAAGGGGAGCTCCATCCTGCTGCAATATGATGTCAGGCATCTCGATATTAATATTAGCATCTAGCATTGCTTGAGGTAGCTGCACTTGTAATAGATGCAAGTATTTGGCACTACTTAGAGTAATATCTATAAATATTGGTCCTATAACCTTGCGGTTCATAATACCACAACAAGTATTTACCGATTGTCGATACTATGTATGTGATTCTTGAAGTGCATGCAAATTCTTCGTTGACCAATACCCAGGATACGGGAAACAGTGGATAATATTTAAGGAAAATTGGATTAAGAAGACACCTACCTGATGTTTTGAGAATTTACGGGCTCAAATAAACGAAACGTGCATTCATCAGAGAACAGCATGTGATTCAATAGAATGTTTGCATTAAATATTCTGTTCATTTCTGTTTCACAAAACACTGTTTTATTTTCAAAATCATTGTGAAGAAGCTTTTGTATTTCTGTTCATGAAGTATTCGAATCACCTGTCTAAATAATTTAATGTTTAATTAAAAAAATTAAATTATGTAAATAGGCTAAATGGAAGTGGTATAAAGAACTGCATTTTCAGTTCAGAAGCAATAGTGCAAAATTCAATCAATCTGCCTGATGTAATTTCGAGTAATTTGGAAAAATGTTCTCTAGGATAAAAAACTGACTGCGGAACAATACAGGAAGCCAATTTAATTTATTATGTATTGTATGATTTTGTTATAATAATCGATATTAGTAATAAAACTAATAACTACTTGATTGGCAATCCCTTTAGTAGAGATATTTGTAGTTTTTGAAACGGCTTGCAAGACGTTTAATTGGGGAAGTGCATGTGTTACTGTTCTAAGTTGATGTTTTTGTCATGTAGTGCCACATAGCCTGTAGTTGCAAATTTTCTAACTGTTCTTGATATAGTAGACACATTAGGGACTGGTCTGTTAGGATATTTTACACTAAAATGATCCCTAACATTACCTAATAATAATTACTTAATGATAATCCGGAGTGATACATTATACAGATTTATATTTTTCCTTCATCTTTATAAATCGTTAGTTTTAAATCTTATTCTTTATGAAAATTTAAAAAAAACACCTTGCATAATTTGACAGGTGACAAAACAATAAACCACGGCCTGCTGAATTGTTTGTCGCACAAAGCAGCAGGCCGTACAATAAACAACCCATAAATGACATTTTTCCACGACCGGGAATAGAAGTCGGTTTCTATAGCATCAAAATTGTGACAGAAGTAAAACATTTACTCCCTAGAGACTAAATAAGACAAAAATTTCCCTAGGGAGTTTTTATTATGACTGACACAACCATTATGTCAAATTCGAGGTTATCAGGTTGGGTTTTGCGTCAGTTTTGACACAAACTGACGCAAAACCTAACCTGCTAACCTCGAATTTGACATAATTGTGAGCTCTTGTCATAGTGACCTACAGTGCCACCAACTTTAAAATTTACCATAGGCTACTAATTTGAAGATAATTGTAACTAAAATGTCATAAATGACGTTTAAAAAATACAGGTTTTAAATCTTCCTGCAACGTGAAAAAGATAGTGTATGCAACTCGGAGAGAATAGTATTTTGCTTCAGTGCAATTTCTGACTCGAGGGCGAAGCTCTCGAGTCAGAAATTACACCTCAGCATTATAACGCATTTCTCTCCCTCATTGCATAATCTACTATTTATAAGCCGTTCACGATTTGTTGCCAGAACCTCTGTTGCAACTAAACTCCCTCATGGAAATTGACACTTTTTGTGTTAGGTTAGGTTGTTTTCAGTTTAAGGTTATATTTTCTGAATAGGTACATTGTTGCCGGATATTCTCTAGTCTCCACATCGACTCTTAATCTTTTTTAAATTGGAAAAGTAGCATCGTTTAATGGAAATTTTTTGTTGTAACAAAATTATTTTGGGCATTTTAACTTTTCCTTTGACGGGAATTAAAATTATTTTTACACATTTGATAAATCATTTATTTTCTTACAAATATTAAAATAATAAATCTGGCAATGTGGTGGCAAGAAAATGTCGAACAGACACTAACAGAAAAAAAAAAGTTGCATCCGCTACATCATCGAATCAATTAGTCCAACATGAAAAGAAAAAATCATAGCCAACTCTGTCCCAAAAAGGTCGTGAACGGCTTATACTCAGTATGATACTGATACTGAGTACAGCCATCATCAATGTCTGTCAGTCCTTAACTTTTCAAATTTTTATGTATTAACCAGTACACCGATTTTTATAATGTAGCTACTTCTCCATGTGGTGTGTTTTTAAAACCCTTTTCTATCACGTCTTCAATTTTTAAAATTTTAACTTCACTTTTAACATCTGCTTCGACTACTAATAGCAATGATAATTACGGGCTGATAATGAAAGCAGTTTGGTTTTGAAACATGTCGCCACCCACAATTTTGCAATAAATATTCGTGGAAAAAACTATTTAGTTTTATTGCTTCATATCAAGGTATCTCCGCTAAAAGCATATTGGATCACTTTCCTATACTTAGACATGTAAATTTCAATTTATATAAAACATTTAAAACGACTGATGAAGCCACCATAAGTAGCGAAATGTCTTGTAATATATAATTTTTAAAATATTAACTATGTTACGACTTATTGACCTTTATTTATTCACTCACTCAATAATAAAAATAATGCATTAATGTAAAATAATACTTTCAAAAGTTTTTGACTTATATAATCGCCTAAAAATAATTTTCAATTTCTGCAACTAAGA
Organism: Agriotes lineatus; assembly: GCA_940337035.1. Classification (NCBI taxonomy): domain Eukaryota; kingdom Metazoa; phylum Arthropoda; class Insecta; order Coleoptera; family Elateridae; genus Agriotes; species Agriotes lineatus. The sequence goes on along the minus strand of CALNHX010003578.1, from coordinate 31,899 downwards.
TTTTAATAAGTTTTTGCCTGTTGCATTTGCGATGCTCTTGTATAGATATTGACCAAGTCAAATATTGTTTAATATAGTTAATTTTTTTGCCATCTTTATGTAGGAGCGTCGTAGATGTGGCGGCAGCATGATAACTTAAGTTCTTCTGCCACGCTCAAGCTTGGCGTCTGTGGCTTTAAATTAATTTCTAAAAAGTATGTATTCTAAAATGTTGGGAGTAACTAAATAAATTTAAAAAAAATAAGTAGACGTTTTTTCATTAGCTGAGTTTTTAAAAGTATTTAATCCGAATAAGAAGTTGGAAAATTCTAATTCTCTTAATTTCCTTTTTACCTTTTCTGACAAATTGCATAAATCTCTTGCTTCACTTGCAGTTTTCTCTTACTTCAGATTTGTAATTAAATGAGAATACTGTACAAATAATGGAGAAAGATATGTGGGTTATTCTAGCAGTAAGTTTGTGTCTTGTGTATTTTGAAAACTATTTTGAATTTGTTGACATAGCTCTACGTAAAAGTAATAGTATTTAACATTCTATTTATCATCTATATTAACGATTTATACCATCATATGACCCCAAGGAACTGCTTATCTTTTGCTGATGATACTACTCTCTTGTCCACAAGAAACTTATATACTTTGCATCAACTTTCTATTGAGAGTGAGAATCATGCAAAAAAAATTGTACAAATCAACTCAAGCTCAATCAAGACAAAACCCAGAAACTTATCCTCTCCCCCACAAATACCATCAAAGGAGATTCGGTTAAATTGCAGTAGTGTTAGACTCTTTAAACTGGTCTTACCATGTTGATCATCTTAGTGCGAAACTTTCCAGTGCCATTATTTTGCTACGCAATTTAAAACAGTTAGTTACACCAGAATTGCTAAGAATAACGCATTTTTCTCTATTTCACTCAAATATTTCTTAGGCTTTGATTTTATGGGGGAATTCTTCTCACGCTTTACGTATATTGTGTCAACAGAAACAAGCTGTTAGAATTTTAGCTAACGTTGGTAGTAGGGACCATTGTCGTCCACTGTTCATTAACCTGGGTATCATGTCCCTACCGTGTTTATTTATATATGTCACTCTGTGTGAAACACAAAAAAACATAGATACGTTCTCCACTAATCGTGATTATCACAATTATTTCACGAGAACTAATGATGCTTTACGCAATCCACGATTTAGACTGACCAAATCTATTAAAAATTCTTACAATTTGAACAATCACATTCCACAGCGTATAAAATATATGTCATTAAGTAGTTTTAAGACTAATGTGAAGCGACATATATTACAGTTATGTTTTTATTCAACGAAAGAGTATATGCATACATCATTTATGTAATTTCATATATTTTTAAAATATTCAATGTGTTAATTCTTTTATTTGTTCCTCACTTGTAAACATCAATTTATCAAGTCACTGTATTAATCAAGAAAGTTTATTTTAACAAGTTACTAACTTGTAAAATCTATACAAGTTAACTGTCAGTTTTACAAGCGTGCTCATAGATAAATGATAGCGTGCAAAGCCTTCCTTAGTATGTGTCATATTGATGAATTTAGTTGCTTGTCAGTTTGACATTTTGAATAAATGGTAAATTTCTGGTTATTTATAAGTGAGGAACAAATAAAATATTCAACAACACACAAGGTAACAGGTTTTACTGGCTCAAGAAGGTGACTGGCGAGCCGCAGGCGAGCCAGTCATATCCGTCTATTCGTCAGTAAGAACCCTCTTATCAAGCTAGTAATGTTAAATACTATTACCGGTTTCAGGATATTAAGCTTTTGTTTACACACACGAAAGTAGGCTGGTAACTAAGTAATAATAAATTTAAGCCTCACATTAGTAATTGCAGCCGACTGGCATACACAAATCTAAAAATGATATATAACAACAGGCATTTTCTTAATCGAAAAGTTAAAATTATGCTCTGCGAGTCTTTAGTGCTGTCCAAATTTAACTTTGCTGATACTGTATATGGCCCATGCATAGATGCCGAAGATGCGCGCAGAATTCAGGTAGTTCAAAACTCGTGTCTACGATTAATTTTTGGAATAAGACGTAGACATCATGTCTCACATAAACTGTCTGAGATCGAGTGGCTAAATATGTCTAAGAGGCGTTTGCTACATTCAGCTTGCTTATTTCATAAAATTATTACCCATAAAGCTCCAAAATATCTAAATAACAAAATCTCATTTCGAGCAGACGTACATTAATATAAATATACGTTACAAAGGAACGCTTACTCCGCCTCCCCATCGAACCGAATTGTTTAAGCGATCGTTCTCATACCAAATCACGAAAATTTACAACTCGATACCCTCTCAAATAAAAAAAATCATTATCTGCGTTTAAATACAATAACAAAAAACATCTTATAAACCTTTAAAATTTCTTACTGACCTAGGGATGCCAATCTAAACTATTCGTAGTACTACTAACTACTGAATCTATCCAACTTGTTATTGCGAAAATGAAAATAGCATTTTTTTCTTTTTATGTCGTACACTGTTTATTTGTAAATATGTAAAAGTCTAGCGCTTAAGATGGAAAACAGGAGCATGTTCCTTGTGGAAGTGCTATCTGATCTTCGGCGCTTTTCCAACTACACATATTGCGTTTATTCTCTTTAATTATGTACATATTAACGTATGTTGGAAAATAAAGACCCTTTATTATTATTATTATTATTATTATTGTATCTGTACGGTAATATTTCTTTACCTTACATGGCAACCATTACCGTACTGACATGTCAGCAAGAGTCAACAAATCTCCTCCGAACATACTGGACCGATTAAGTTGTATGATGGCTTAAAAGTTTGCAAATTTTTAGACTTAGATCGTAGGCCGGTTTCTATTTTCAAAAAAAGTACGAAAAAGTTTTAATTTAATTAAATCCTCTATGCAGCGGAGCGTAGCCTCTGTCGCCGTGGGCTGCGGTGCGACAGCTGCTGTGCCCGTGTGCTATTAGCGCGGGCGAATCACTACGTTCATATCATTATAGCAGCGCATTATTCTAACAAGATATGTTGGTCCAGGGGTAGAATGCTCGCCAGCCACGTGGGCGGCCCCGGGTTCGATTCCCGGTCGAAGCATCCTTTTTTTAAATTTATATTAATGAATCTCTCTTAAATTAGCGAACCGAAGCGTAGGTCGGGTGACTAGTAATAAATAATGAAGATGGTATGCTATTTAAGAATACAAACATACGGAAATGGAAACAATAATTAATTAAACACTGAAATCTATCACGACTGTTCCTGTTTACCATAATAGACATTAATGTTACAGTCTTTTAAATTAGAGAAGGTAATTCCTGGGAAAGATATCTCTGAAGTCTCCACATGTGAAGAAGCATTGTGCGTCACTTCTGCTGTATTTTTATTATAAATAATTTCCCCTCGAACTGTTGAACTGGAAGCGCTAGATGCGCCACTGCCAAACATTCTTTTTGCTATCTTAATCTTGTTATCGACTGATTCTTCTACGTATCCCTCTGCTATACTCGAACTCTTCCACCCGCCCAATCTCTTCAGGTCGGTTACGTTTCCTCCTGTGTTGGCCAAGATTGTGGCAGAAGTTCGCATAAAGCAATGACCCGTGTATTGGTCAGTGTTGGATAGAACCAGAAAAGTAGCAGTTATTTTAGGAACAGAAGAAATCTTGTGGATACCTACTCGTTGCACGCTACATTTTCCTCGAATTAAAAAACAAAGAAGTGTTCGTCATTCGCGTGTTTTGGTCGCATGCTCATGTACTTTTTAACAATTTGCACCGAATTTATAGCACCATCAGAGACAACGGTAAAAAACGTGGTTTGTAATTCTTAGTTTTATTGACTGTTACAATCGAAACGAAGCCTACCTCTTTGATATCAATAATTGTCAGGTTATATATTTCATCACACCCGCATGCTCCAAATAACCCGAACATTGCAACAACCTAAAAATAACGTAGGATTTATAACTTTTTCAAATCGAACTTCAATCGATTTGAACATACCTTGTCCAACAAATATTGCTCGTCTCTTGCCTCTATCAAAAACGTTTTGAATTGACAACCGGCGAGAACTTTGGCTTTCTTCACTTCTTGGCCTATGTTGTGCCTCTTTACAAAGGCATACAGCTTTTGAAATGCTTTTATATTTATATTTTCATTGATGCCAATTGTGCTTCGCAGCATCGAATAATAGAGGCACAATGACGAAGGGCTTGTACTTCTTAGATTAAAAAAAGAATTAAAGAACCTCACAAACGCACATTTGGAATAACTTACCAGTTGCTGGAAGTATCCCACCTTGCCACTGTTTGAATGCATTATACGCTTTCTCATACCTAGATTTTGACTTTTCGGGAATTAAGCTGTTCAGAGCTTCACCTGCTGCGTTCGGAATATGTTCAGGCCACGGCCTGCTGAATTGTGTGACAAATGTCACTGTATACGGCCTGGGCATTTTTTTTTTTGAAATCCATTGTTTTGTTTTCATTTCTGAGAAACGCAAATTTTGGCCGTTTGGCGCCACACCCACGATGACATTTAAATGACAACGGCTGTCAGGACTAATTCGTGTTTAGAAAGGATTATTTAAATGCAGTATTAGTAGGATAAGGACCTATTGTTTTGAATGTAATATAAATATGAATGGTGTAATCTATTTATTGTCGTGTAAGTACCTTAGAGATATATAGTTTTAATATTTTTCTTGAGAGAGGTGTGAAACTCCAAGAATTCGTAGTTGAAGATGGATTCATATTTTCAGGCAGGTATTTTTTGGATAGCTCACACATTTGCTCTAAAATAGCACATGATATGCAGATAATCGCATTTCTTACAAATTTGGAAGATATTGTAAGTGGTAATAGTAACGAAGTATTTTATTCTGTATGTTATTGCAAGGTTGTAATTTTTGTGTAATTTAATGTAAAACATGTAAAATTAAACATTTAAAAGTTATTTGTTTTATTAGATATCTATCTGTAAAAGTAGTAATTAAAAATGTACTAAAGAAAGTGCAATGTGATTTTATAGTCTTCGCCCAGAAGAAGTTACTCGGAAACACCTTTCTTGAAAGCTACAACTAACAATTCTTTCCCGTTGTTTATGGATACCTATTTCAATAAAAATAGAAACTAGAAATCGCTAAAAAGGTAAGTTGTTTGAAGCACCAGTACGATAATTCCTTCGTAAAACTTAGTTGGAGGTAAATTCATGATAAGATCTTTCCCAATTGGTATATCTGCACGTTGTAGAACCGCTTTCTATTTTAACAATACCAAACGAAATCATAAGCAATAATAACGAATAAATTAATCAATAAATTATACTGCGAACGTAAATAATGTAAATGAGAAAATACACGAAAAAACATGCAGGAAACTGATCAAAAAACACAATAGGAAATCAAAGTAAAAAATACACGGGAGGGTTATACTATTGTTGTAAAATTTTAAGAAACGTAAAATTTAATCAAATATTTACATTGTAGTCAACGTAGTAACTGATGTCACATTGCAAATTTGAAATTCCCGCTCGTGGTTATACAGCGCTCTGCGGACAATCGCGAAACTTAACATATGCCCAGGCCGTATACAGTGACGTTTGTCAAATAATTCAGCAGTTGATGGTTCAGGCAATACAGCGCCAAGATCCATTTTTTATCTAGCCGTTATGACGTTTAAATATAAACATTATAAATATGAGATAAGATAACGGTAACCATGGTGTTAACTCGACCCATACAGACTTGATCACCTCGTAAAATGAATATGTTATGAGTAAGAGAATTTCAACAAAATTATGTTTATTAAAAACAACTTTATTTTCCGAAACCAATAAACTATTGAACAAACCACGGATGTTATGACCATAACAGCCTTAGATGTCTTAAAATTCTCGCTCTACGAGCTCGGATTTCAAACCGACATCTGCGGCAATAATGATACTCATAACATGCTTAGATATATTAATAGCTATCGACTAGCTACAAATATATGTATGTATATATATAACGTGGTAAAATAAACATTATTATTATTACTAGCTTGGTAAAAGGGTTTTTCCTGGCGGACAGAAGGATATGACTGGCGAGCCAGTTACTTTCTGGAGTCAGTAAAACCCGTTACCTTGCGTGTGTAATTGAATATTTTATTTGTTCCTCACTTGTAAATAACTAGAAATTTACCATTTATTGACAATGTCAAACTGACAAGCAACTCAATTCATCAATATGACACATACTAAGGAAGACAACTCTGGCTTTGCACGCTATCATTTATCTATGAGCACGGGTGTAAAATCTTACTGGCTAGCCAGTAAAATTTTACAGGCTAGCCAGTTAAGAAACATTTTCAAGGTGAAGACAGTGACTTGATAAATTAATGTTTAGAAGTGAGGAACAAATAAATATTATAAAACCCTGTCAAACTTCCATTTCTAATATTATACTATTTAATTAGTAGTTCCCTTTTTTGCCCTAAGTAAATTTCCTAATTTGGCAGATATTGATAAACATTTTGTGTGTTTATTTTAAAAACATTGACAGAATTGACGTATTCATTGTTTAGGTAATTTTTTTATAATGGTTTTAAATAGTGAAGAAATTCTTTCGTACAATGAGTGAATCTATGGTTTTTCAGATTGAAAGTCTATGTTTAATTTGTTCACTACGAATAAAATGTAGGATACAAGCGTAAGATGTAACTCTTGCAATATCTTTTTCTTCTGATAACTCGCCAGTAAAATATAACTTTAGGGCTTGCCACTGTTCCAAGATTCGTCTGACCACCATCTAATAGTATATTATGATACGAGTTTTATAAGAAGCAAGCACGGATTTAGGGTACGAACGAGCGAAGCGAGGAATGCCCTAAAGGAGTAAGTGATACAAAATGCCTTATAAACGAGGTATCATACAGTATTTCATCTACTTTGCCACTTTTTTAGACAAAAAACTAATTTCAAAATCTAGGGAATTTTGAGGCAGTTGGCAACATTTGTACAATAAAGGTGGATATGGAAAAAAATAAATTTGAAATGTCATTATTTTATTCATTGCAAAATGAATTCTGAACAAGTCGAAGAAGTTTTGCAATGTACGCCCTCAGAAATACGGGCTTTGTCGAAAAATACGATGGGCAAGTTGCTGCCTTCAAAATCACGTCCAACCTATGAAGAAAATTACGCCCAAGAACAAGAACAAGATCTCTACATTCTCCGAAAACATTTTGCTGGCGTATTTTGAATTGCAACGCCAAAAGTATAAATCCTCCAGTTTGTGGTGCCTCTACTCCTAGTTGAGGTCATGTATAAGTATTTACATGAATGTTGATATGTCGAAATATCACAAACTTCAAGCCTATTTAAAACGGTGTTTTGAAGGATACACACAAAAAAAATCCAAAATTTTGGAGGAATACGAAATTAATAAATTCAAATCAGAAGCTGATGAGAAAATATATATGGCCATGAAAGTACGTAACACTTTTATTCTATTTTTATATCGTATCATGCATATCATATTTTTAGCCTAAATTGCACTTAAAGAAAAATTATACGTATTTTAGGTCATTTTGATAATGGGTTACAGTGGAGCCTGCAGACGTGAGAGGCTCACATACATGTCGACAGATGACACTAAATATAATATGCAAATACTGTGTCCTTTCCTAAAACCAAAAATAATTTAGCAAGACAATTCGTGATAACTTAAGGAATATCGATTACCTTAGTCAGGAAATATGCTGCTCTTAGGCCTAAAAATACTACCCACAAGCGGTTTTTTGTGACATACAGATATGGGCGCTCTGTCACCAATCCACAGTCAACACCATGGGCAGTGTTCAAAGAAATTGCCACTTTTCTTAGGTATCCCCAACTTGAACTTTACACTGGCCACTGCTTCAGGAGGTCTAGTGCAACACAATTGGCCAATCGTGGTGGAGACTGGTCGACCTTAATGCGCCATGGGGGCTGGAAGTCGTCGACGGTGGTAAGTACAGAGAACTCGGCGGAAATGCGTTTTTAAATAGAAAACCTACAAAAATCCATCAGAAATTCCGAAAAACACGAAAATGACCGACGAAATGACATAAAGACGTCATTTTATTTGGGTGCGCACGCAACGCAGACTATAGTTCAAATATGTTACTAAAGCCCGAAAAACACCAGCGGCGGCACCCATTGATTTAAAATAAATAGATAGAATGAGGGAAAACTGCAGTATAGTAGACCACAACGTTTTAGTGGGTACTAAGTACACACAAACCTTAAACTGCAACTAACCTAAAATGATAGCTCCTGGGCATGAGACAGAAGTGGCCTACGATACTGCATTTTAGCAAAGTATTTAATAGAGGCCTCTATACTCTATACCTCGAGTTCAGCAGGCCGTAAACCATAGGAACAGTGCAAAACTGCGTTCAAAAGTTGCAATTTAAGCTTTTCAAGCTAAAGCAAATAATTACCGAAAATTGAAGTGGCACAAATGCTTAGGCCTCAACATACAGACTTAAACTTACCAAGTTGTTCAAGCGTTTCAGAGGCCAATTCTCCCACAAATATTGCTGCAATAGGTAACAGTAAAATTCAGCAAAACATTGTAACTAATGAGAATATTCCGAGTGTTGTCATTGATTCCAAAAGCTCTTCTACTGTATCTTTGAATGTTTACAACAATTGTACTTTTTACGGTCATAATGCGTAATCATACGGTCATAAGTAAGTTCTTGCAGATTTAGTTTTATATGGTTCCGAAAAATGTATTGCAATTGGTTATAATAAAAACATTATTCTCTTAGATTCAAACCTGCACTCCAGGCTTTTGAGGTTTTGTATGTATGGATGTCAATCCAAATATAACAAATTTCAAGCTTTATTGAAACGGTGTTTTATATGTACCCCACATACAACGGTACAAAAATCTAAAATAATTAAATACATAATTTATGTATTAACAAAATTATTCCATAACTTGGCGGCAAAACGTAGCTATCAATCAATAAGTAAATTTTACATTTTGTTATATTTAGCCTGTGTCCTTCGACCTAATGGTATCCGTAGACAGCGTTATAATCATAATCTTAATTCTGGAAGTCTTGTGACGATTAAATCAAGCACAGTCAGAATTTTTCCTATTTGAATCAATTAATTATGATTGACACTATTGACAGTTCGATACGTACACGGAGCGAAGTACCTATGGTTGCCAACGTTAAAAAAATAATTACTCTGTTTTTAGTATTCTTATTATATATAGGCCGTTTTTTTTAAAGATCGATCAAAGTCGCATGTTCTTTGAAAGGAATACGTGGCAACATGGCTAGGGTATTTCCACAACGAGCACTCAAAATTGAGGTTAGGTTGTTAAATGTAAATTGTAAACTGACATTTGGCCCGGCGGAAGTTTGAGCATTTGAATTATTTAAAATTAGATTTACGGTACGGATTTACCGGATGGTGTAATGTGTTATGCAGAGGGGTGTTACAGATTCTGTGGAATATCATGTTTTTTGACGCAGCAGCCATAAAATTCCATTTTTTTCTCGAGTTATGCAACTCATACCGACTGAGGAAACACGATTGATGTACAAATGTATAAAGTGTGGCCAAATAATGGATTTATAATCAAATTCATGTTCAACACATTTTGCACATTTGGCAGAAGAGGTGACGTCTCGTCCAAGTATACAAATTTTATGTTTGGGAAATCTTCTTTGTATCTTAAATACATTTTTAAGAATTTAATTGGTTTCGCCGCTATGTATGGCCTTTCGACAAGAATTTTTCTATATTTTTCCGTTTTATATTTATAGCCCATGGCTTTCAAAATTTTGTATAACAATGATCGGGACCCTTTATACTCTAAAGTGTCCAGTGCAAATGTTAACAATTTTGTTAGAGTGAAATATTCTTCACTTTGTTTATAATCATAAATTTTGCGACCTAATTCTTCTCGAAAGAAATGGTCATAAAAAATGGAGATTTTTTACGGCCACCGAAAGTTTTGGAAGTTTGTACTTCCTGGCCGGCATTACAAGGGTGTAACATACTACGGACAGTACATCTAGACACCTACAATAATTAGTGTTTAAAATTTTGAAGTTAATTTTATCCAAAGAAATCACAGCAAAGATATTTGAAAGTTTCTCTTCTAGCTGTCGGCTACTTAAAGAAGGGACTAGGTTTTTCAGTTCGAGGGAACATTGGAATAGGGCGGTTTTCAATTTCTTGTCGAGTAAATTCCTTCCTTTCCCAGGCATAATTCAAAAATTTGAAAATTCAACTTTATTTGAGTTGCGCTTGCGTTGTTTGACGGTTTGACGCATGAAATTAAGGAGACAGCTCACTTGCAGAATTGCCATTTGTAACTCACAAAAGTAACTATAACTAGTGATTTTTCCGTTGGCCAACATTAAGCAACAGGTGGTGGATCTTTAAAAAATAAACGACCTATAGTAAAAATTATACCCATTCGGAGTCACGTGATAATCTAGTGATTTACGTATGCAATTTTAGGGTAATAAATGACATTTCGGTTTGTAGGTTATCATGACATCTGCCAATTTCTAAGACAAGGTTTCTACGGGTTTTTTCTCTTATATGAAATTAAACTGATTTAACATTACTAGCTTGGTTATAGTATTTAACATTACTAGCTTGGTAAGAGGGTTTTTACTGGCGAATAGAAGGATATGACTGGCGAGCCGCAGGCGACCCAGTTACCTTCTTGAGCCAGTACAACTTGTTGCCTTGCGTGTATTGTTGAATATTTCATTTGTTCTTCACTTGTAATTTAGAAATTTACCATTTATTATTCAAAATGTCAAACTGACAAGCAACTGAATTCATCAATATGACACATACTAAGGAAGACAATTCTGACTGTGAACGCTATCATTTATCTATGAGCACGTTTGTAAAACTGACAGTTAACTTGTATAGTATTTAACATTACAAGCCAGGTAAAACAGGTTTTACTGGCGATAGGATTGGGATGACTGGCGAGCCGTTAGGCGAGCCTGTCATATCCTTGCGCCAGTAAAAATGGTTACCTGGTGTGTATTGTTGAATGTTTTATTTGTTCCTCACTTGTAAATAACTAGAAATTTATGATTTATTCAAAATGTCAAACTGACAAGCAACTTAATTAATCAATATGACACATACTAAGGAAGACAACTCTGGCTTTGCACGCTATCATTTATCTATGAGCACGTTTGTAAAATATAACTGGCTAGCCAGTTAAGAAACATTTTCAAGGTGAATACAGTGACTTGATAAATTGATGTTTACAAGTGAGGAACGAATAAAAGATTTTACAAGTTAGTAACTTGTTAAAATAAACTTTCTTGATTAATACAGTGACTTGATAAATTGATGTTTACAAGTGAGGAACAAATAAAATACTATTACATGTTAAAGAAAATATAACGTGTCGTAAAATGTAAATATAATAAAGATATGTTGGCTGCTACATTAAAAGCCTACTGCGTATTGGAAATTTCTGTTCATGCATATTCGATTATCTTCCTAATAAATGAATGCAATATAAACAAACTACTAAACCTTAGTCCATATGAAATGTTCACCTGAACGACTCAGTAAGTAGTTGTTATTTATACAGAAATTAACACATGGTTTCCTATTCGTATGCTTTCATTTCAACACAACATAACCTAAAAAACCATACTAAATATACAATATGTAAGTAAATTAAATGAAAATTGGATAAGAAAAAACACATAAAACAGTTTTTTTAAACAAACACAAACACGCAAAGTTATAACTCGTCAGAATTAAAATCACTATCATCATCATCATAGTCCTTCTTATCACCTAAACTGATTATAAGTTTCTATATCTGAAGCATCACAATGTTTTTCAACTTCCCACGATTGTTTTACGAGATTTTCCACATGCTCAACATGTTTTTCCCATTTTTCGGCTGTAATTTCGTTCCAACACCTTATTCCAAGTTTCAACAATTTCACTTGGAGTTGAATGCGTATTTCCAATTAGATTGTCGTATCTTCTTTGCAAGATGACCAAACCATTTCTATCGCATTATAATGAGCATGGTAAGAAGGCAGTCTTAACATTTTATGACCAAATTGTTTAACATATTCGTCTAGATAGATGATATTTTTTTGAAGTAGGTTTATTCAGTGCTACAATCGACCATATTTCGTATTTCTTGGCATGTTCAGGAAAATCTATATTTCTTAATTTCAGCCAGTTTATTAATTTTAGTTTTGACCAAGATTTAATAGGATTTTCTTCCGCTAAACCACTGTGATAGCTAGCGTTATCCATAATAATCAGAGATTTTGTTGTTAAATTTGGAACAAATTGTGTTTTAAACCAACGTTCAAAGTTTTGCCTATTCATGCTATCATGATAATCACCTTTTTGTGTCCCGCACTTAAACACTAAACTAGAATTATCTACAAAACCTTCAGCACTGCCAGCATGAACAACTATAGATCGATATCCCTCCCCTGATTGTTTGGATGTTGTTTCTAAACTACCATGTTGCCAGCTTTTTCTAAATGAACGTTTACTAAAAATCCATGTCTCATCTAAAAAAACGGGCTTCAAAGGAGATTCCGAATTTAAATTTGCCATATACTCTCTAAGAAATTTGGTTCTCTTAAGTTGAATATTTGGTTGTTCCATAAGATAGAACCTAAAGATTTTTTGCCATTTGAAGCCTATTTCTTAAGGCTTTCCATAGTTACAAATTCCTTAGCTACATACATTTTGTTATAGTGTCCCTGATGGAGTTCTTGACTGCTTCGTCGACTTCCGTTTTTGCGTGCTTCACTTTCTGGGTCTTATTTTCAGTAAATAATGTACCGTATCCCGTCTTTCTTTAATTTATAAATTGTGCTCTCCGAGACATTTAATGCAAGAGAATGGCGATCAATGTTGGAGGGTGAAACCGTTGGTTTCCCAGGAGGGTGAAACTGTTGGTTTCCCATTTTTAATATTCTCGTACTCGTCATCAAAAAAACGCATAACATTCAAAATTAGTTGTTGCGACTGCTCGTTGTACCGCATGTCCGATGGTTTCTTTATCTCAACACTTGCACGAAAAATATAATCTGACAGATTAGAAACGTCAAATTATAAAATGAGTTGTTTTAATCGACATGCCTTTTTTTCGAATTTCTTTCATTTCATCTATTATTGTACGCTGTTAATGGGGAACCCGATGCCGGTGTTGTGCTTCTGTCGTGGCACTACACTGACACTTCGTTTAGTATTAACTTTTATTCGCAACTGCGAATATGTAGATTCCGCATTTATTTTATTTTTTCTTATAAATTAATTGTGTGTGTCTTTTAGTATGATTACTACATATTATTATTACAGTATCTCTATTTTTGTATTTTCTTATAGGTATATATGTAATACTGCAACCTTTATTTGGTGGTAACTGTTGGTTGCATACATAAATAAATAAATTTTACTAAAGCTGAACAGTGATAGACAAAAGGCACGTGACTCCGAATGGGTATAATTTTGACTATTCAATTCACCTGTCATCTATCAAAAAGTGACCAATGAAAATCCAGAATTCTGACGTTTCTTGAGCAATAAAAAAATTATCAGTGGATATAACTTCCTAGAAGGTATTCAAGTGACTATTTTATACAAAAGTGATTTTTATTAGAAAAAGTCAATATTAGTGTTTTGTTACTATAGAAATTGCGTAGTTTGTTACTAGATTTACTGAAAACTAATTTGAAAAAATAGTTTGGTTCAATAAATAGTCCCTTGAATACCATTCTTAGTCAAAATTAAGTAGATTATTTTTGAGGTGGTATCACTACTTATGTCCATTGCGCTGGGATTAGGACTCGTGCTAGCGCACTCGTCCTAATCGTACCAAAGCGCAATGGACATTCATGACAGCACCGCAAAAATAGTCGACATAACTGTGACTACTCATGATATTATAAGTGACTATAGCATCGCTTTTTGTCTATTACGATACGCAAACGAGTATCGTAATAGCCTCAGTACGAACGCAAAGTAGATAAAAAAAAATTGTATTTTAACATACATGTGTTTGCACATTGCCACTAATGCTAGCCATCGAGTTTGACTTAGCTTCAACAGTTTGTGGGGTTTCATATCAACAAATTCTTGAAATTCTTGATACATTTTGAATCTTTGTGAACTTCTAGATATATAATTCTAAATATCCTGAACATATTAATCTACTGTAGAAGGAATTTTTAGCCGTTTCTGATGCACACAAATGCAGGGAATGGCTTAAACAACCAATGAAAAAATATTTGCAATTACTATTTCTTTTAGTTTTGCTTGTACGCCTTATTTGACCCATTATAACAGAAGCGTTATCTGCACCGAAACCGATTATATTATTATGTTTGATATCAAATTTTTCCAGTAGCTCCAAAATGGTTTTGGTAAAACCATTTGCAGAGCAATCCTATACCTCTGTTAGTGAAAATATATGGAACTTTGGTTCGTACCAAACGTTACAAAACTGCCAAACATTTTTTCGTAGAGGTATCCGTAGTTTCATCTATCATTATTGATTTTTTTTATTTTAGATATTGCAGTTGTCGACAAATGAATTATTTGGGTAGTCTTTGTCCTTCCACAGTTTATGTTTTTCGCTATTTATGAATCTGTAATGCTAGCTAGGTATTAAAAGTTTAGGAACATCATTCATGAGCAACATTCGACAATTGTGTTGCGCGATAAGACCCATACTTAATTTATATTGAGCTTGTTTTGAAAGAATTTTTCGGCTTCGCTCGAATGTTTTCTCCATATACCAATTATTTCAGGCCTAACCTGTATATTTTTATTTGAATTATAATACATTGTATTTCGAATTATTTCAATTTATTAGTTCGCTCATTTACCGATTCTGGAAAACCCAAAAACTTCCACGTGCTTATCGCGAGGTCGCAGCGTTCAGCTGTTTTTCGTTAGTGGCCGAATGCGCTAGGATTCTTCCTGCACCTCGACGAAGCAACTTGTTCCTAAAAAGTCCCGTTCGTGCTTTATTACGCTACGACGATTAATTTTGAAGGGCTGGCTATAATCAGGTACGATGTCGTTTTTCTGTTTGTTATTCTCCTATTAATTGCATTTATTTAGCTCTTAATCGACAGTTTTATCAGAGAATTTAATCTTGGAAGTAAGGTTGCCGTTCTACCTAGCTCCTGCGGCTTGTGAATGGCTTTTCTGCAATTACGGACGCATCCCCGGCGCTTTCTCCCCCGGGCATAGCAACTCCTGGCCAACCTTTGGTTAACAGCAGCCTTGGGCGTCGGAGGTTAGTGATTATTGGTGTTATATCATACTACTTTAAAAGTGGACGGTCTTCCTGCTTTTAAGCAGATTCGGCCAGTTTAAATTTGTACTTTCCGTTGTTATTAATATATAAAGTTTAATCTCATACAGTCAATCTATTTTAATACTTGAAGCTTAATGCGTATATTTAATTACGATTAATATTTAAAGCTACAATTCATGTGTGTAATTTAACCTTTGTAAAAGGAGCATTCACGCTTTTTGCTTTCAATAGCCTGAACAGAAAGGTTTTTTTTAAATGACAGCGGTATGCATACCACTCGATTTATTTTTAATTGAATAACCCAAAAAGCGGTTTCTTATTGCGTGACGCAACCTTCATTTAACTTGCATAGCTCTACTATGACATTATTTGTGATCAAATTGTTTTGATTATTTATTATTGCATTACCATACTACAGATTATTCAGTAGTTATTAAATAAACGCTAGTCATTTGTAGTTTATTTAAATTATTCGAAATCATCTGATTTCTGGCGCCCATATCCTTTCTTTTGAAGACTTTGCAGGGTACACAGCTGGTGGTTTGAACCCACGACCATATTGCCGAATTTGAGTTAGCTCGGCCATCGCGTCAAGTGAAGATTTTTAGAGCTTCCGTGTAGTACGAACCTTTAGGGGGTTAATCTGCGATTTTTTACTACCACTGATTATTTTAATTAATTAACCGCAGGTCAGCTTCTTTATCGTTTCAGTTTAACTGCAACTGTCAGTCTATTTTTATCTAAAGATTCGAGTAATTCTGCGATTTTTCCTGTATATGACGGTTCTTTTCATGCCTTGTTAGATGAGCTGCCTCATCCTCAATTGATTGGATACAGACAGGACATATTTTATTTCCGGTATCAAGTAATTTTTCCCATTTAGAAACAACAACGCCATGTAATATCAGGATTTACTAACTAAATAAAAACGTTTTGCAGTAAAAACTTACTTGTAGAGATCTATCCCTATAATCCCGGCTGGCTACCTTCACCTCGGAATCTTCGGATTCAGATTCTTCCGAAATTATCATTACAGAGGGAGACGGTCTGGATATAACCGATGAAGTAAAAGGCTGAGAAAACAAGAACTAGTTTGTCTTGGCTCCTTTTCTTTTGGTTTTCTCATAACAAATGTGTTTAAAATAGTTTTTCTACAAACGTTTCAAAAAGTTACCGTTTTGATTGTTATTTGAGTATCGAAACGACATTCTTTTAGGAACTAGTGCGTAAAAGAGTTTACTTTTAAGCACTAGTGCTTAAAACTAACACAACAGTTAACTAAGTTTTTATTTTTGGTAAATATGTACAACACAATTATTTAATTGATGAAAATGGGCACTTGATGATGCTACACTTAAATTATCTTTCTCTTGTAACATTTGCATATTCTTAGAAATCGCAGGAAATGATGTAGCCGCACAAAAAGGTGCCTGTACCTTTACTGGTTCTCTTTCCTTTTCACCCAAAATCTTATTTGCTATGCTCTCCTTATATTCCAAGGAACTTTCGACGTAACTCTCAGCGACAGAACTTGATCGCCAGCCGCCGTGCCTTTTGAGTGTCGACATGCTCGCACCAGCATCAGCCTAAAACGAAGCAGAACATCGGCGGAAGCAGTGCCCAGTATATTCTTCACAGTTTGAAAGTCCAAGAAAACCAACAATTTTTTTAGGTATAGCACCAATTGTGTTTATGCCTACAGGCTGCACAATACATTTACCATTTCTGTAGCCAACGAAAAATCGTTGATGGTCCGTACTGCACGGGCGTAGACTAGCATACTTGCGAAAAATTTCCAAAAAATTAATGCCACCGATGTTTCCCTCTGTTACTGTAAACATTCTTGAAACCTTGGTTTTCGTGAATGGAATATTAATTTTTATGAAAGTACTGGCATCCTCAATATCAGTTACTCGCATGAATGTAAGCTCCTCCCTGCGACAAGCTCCGGATAAACCAACAATTACGGCTACCTAGAATTTAAATAAAACGTTAGTGATGTGCTGCATATAAGAATTTGGTGAAATACTGCACTTACTTTCATTAACAAATAATGTTTATCGTCCGCTTCCTTCAAAAACCTTTCGATTTCTTCCCTTGTAAAAATTTTCGACTTTTTAGGCCTATATCCCTCGGCTTTTCTTTTTAGGAAGGCGATAACATTCGCATATTTGCTAATGTCCAGGTTTCTCTTGAAATATATCATGGATCGCAGCATAGAATAGGTGCTCCATAACGTAGAGGGCTTATAAGTCGAAGAAAGGTCAGAGAAATATGCCAGCACAACCTTTTCTGCGACAGCACGCACATTTTTTCGGTCACACCATCCCTTGAATTTTTCGTAGGTTGCATTGTAGACGGATCTTGATTTTTCCGGTATCAGCGTCGAAACTGCGGCCTCTGCTGCATCTTCAATATCGGATGGAAGCTCGGAATCGCTCATTTTTGCCTAGTCGGAGATTTTAAATACACAACGCGTTTATATCAAACGAATCTTGTTTGTAAACAACGATCTGAAAAATTACCTAACAACCAAGTAACTGACGCACGCCTACAAGCATATCTAATTCGGCATTTCATGAACGAAATTATTTTACTCCTATTTGTTGTTTTTGAAACGTATGTAGAAAAAATCTTGTAAGATACACATTGCAAAACTCCGTGATTTACGCACACGACGTGCGTCTAGTGCGTAAAACACGTTCATTTTGCAACTTGTATCTTAAATAGCTATTAATTAATCTATAATTAATACAACACATGTAATATTTTATTTGCTGGGTTAATTACTATGAAACTATCCAAATAGTATAATGCACCGGTATGCAAAGTAATTTGCGGACGTGACGCTCCAAAATGACAAATTTGGATTTTGCTGCTGTACTTTCCAGCATAATTTTCTAAAAACTCTATGATAACTATAACTGCATTTGATTTTAAATTTAATTTTCGATTGTTGAATGTTACTTGCTGATTATAGATATTGTAACTATGCTGAGAGTACACTGGTAATAATTTATTACCTTCGTTCACACAATCTTCGGTATTACAATATATCTTTTGTTTCGCTGTTATGTTAACTTCAAATTGTTTGTGTCCTTTTCCTAAACTAGTTTCTTTATTGTTAACCCACTGCCAATAAATTATATTTATGCCTATAGTTGGAGATTTAATAATGTTGTTTGTACATTGTGGGCATATATTATACATATATTCGTATTTCTCAATGTCACACTTTATTTTTTTCAGATTTTGAGAAATATTAGCTGAACTCAAAAAACAATTTTTTATGAAGTTTTTTAAAAATAAATTTTATTTTTGCACACTTCTTACATAATCAGGGGTGTCTCTGTCAGAAATGCGTTGTTGTACGAACCAAAATGGTTTAAGCTTACAAAAATAAGAGAATGGACATTTTCTTGACGTTGCTATAAACTATTTGTGTAGATTTTTAAAACTATCCAGCAAATAATATTTTTATTTTTTCTTTCTATTTCTTGTTATGGTATCGCGCCTACCTGGCTGAATGCATGAATTTTCTGCTAAGAATGTCTTAACCGTTGATTTGTCTTTGGTGTATTTATTTAAAAATCGCCTTTTACCTTTAAAATTTCCTTCACGATGTCTTTTTAGTATTTGTTTACTTACAATCTTTTGAGCTTCAGGTGTACATTTATAACGCTTCATTATATTACTATCAAAAATTTTTGCTACAATTTTTTTGGATTCATGATCATTTTCGCCAGTTTTGTTAATGAGCTGCTTTTCCAAGATTGCACCAAAAGTAAGATATTTTATAACAGAATCTCTTCCTTTTGCTATTATTTCTGCTTTTTTTCGCATGACGGTGCAGATTCCCTTGACTTTTCGTTTAACTTTCTTGTAATTCTATCGCATTTTAGCCTATATTTTCTCAAATCTCTTTCTAGTCTATTATTTTTCTGTTTTTTTTTCTAATTGTCTAAACACTTTCGTACGATTTAACTTAACTTTCTTTCGACCTAATACTTTCTTATTGCTTGAAATATTAATATTAATTTGGACGTCATTTGTTTGGTTGATTTGCTGAGTTATTGTTTTTTGTTTCACTAACCTTTGTTTTGACTCTCTCCACATTTTCTTTTGTGCTCTGTGTTCTCTAGGTTTCAGTTCTGCTACCTTTTTAATTTTACCCGTTGCTCGTCTTGCTGCACTTCTTTGTTTTTCTTTCTCTTTAGCTTGCAAGTGTTTCTCAGGGTCTGCCTTAATTTTAACTCTTAGTCTTATTTCCTTTTCTCTTTCTTTCTCTCTTTTTTTTTAGTTATTCTTTGTCTGTTAATGTTATTGTTTTCTTGTTTTTTACTTTGTTTTGTTTTCTACTAATACCTGGTTCTGTTTGTACGACTATGTGTTGGTTTATTTCTGTGTTTATGTTCAAGACATTTTCACTGCTATTTTCATTTTGGTACATTATGTATAGGTTTAATAATTTTATTTTCAATAATGTTAATAACATTTGCACTGCTATTTTCATTTTGGTATATTGGTACATTATGTGCAGGTTTAATAATTTTATTTTCAATCATATTAATAACTTGCACTGCTATTTTCAATAATGTTAATAACAATTTCACTGCTATTTTCATTGTGGTATATTGGTACATTATATGCAGGTTTAATAATTTTATTTTCAATAATGTAAATAACATTTGCAATGCTATTTTCATTTTGGTATATTGGTACATTATGTACAGGTTTAATAATTTTATTTTCAATCATGTTAATAACATTTGCACTGCTATTTTCATTGTGGTATATTGGTACATTATGTGCAGGTTTAATAATTTTATTTTCAATCATATTAATAACTTTTGCACTGCTATTTTCAATAATGTTAATAACAATTGCACTGCTATTTTCATTGTGGTATATTGGTACATTATGTGCAGGTTTAATAATTTTATTTTCAATAATGTTAATAACATTTGCACTGCTATTTTCATTTTGGTATATTGGTACATTATGTGCAGGTTTAATAATTTAATTTTCAATCATATTAATAACTTGCACTGCTATTTTCAATAATGTTAATAACAATTTCACTGCTATTTTCATTGTGGTATATTGGTACATTATATGCAGGTTTAATAATTTTATTTTCAATAATGTAAATAACATTTGCAATGCTATTTTCATTTTGGTATATTGGTACATTATGTGCAGGTTTAATAATTTTATTTTCAATCATGTTAATAACATTTGCACTGCTATTTTCATTGTGGTATATTGGTACATTATGTGCAGGTTTAATAATTTTATTTTCAATCATATTAATAACTTTTGCACTGCTATTTTCAATAATGTTAATAACAATTGCACTGCTATTTTCATTGTGGTATATTGGTACATTATGTGCAGGTTTAATAATTTTATTTTCAATCATATTAATAACTTTTGCACTGCTATTTTCAATAATGTTAATAACAATTGCACTGCTATTTTCATTGTGGTATATTGGTACATTATGTGCAGGTTTCATAATAATGTAATTAACATTTGCACTGCTATTTTGATTTTGGTATATTGTTACATTATGTGCAGGTTTAATAATTTTATTTTCAATAATGTTAATAACATTTGCACTGCTATTTTCATTGTGGTATATTGGTACAATATGTGCAGGTTTAATAATTTTATTTTCAATCATGTTAATAACATTTGCACTGCTATTTTCATTGTGGTATATTGGTACATTATGTGCAGGTTTAATAATTTTATTTTCAATCATATTAATAACTTTTGCACTGCTATTTTCAATAATGTTAATAACAATTGCACTGCTATTTTCATTTTGGTATATTGGTACATTATGTGCAGGTTTAATAATTTTATTTTCAATCATATTAATAACTTTTGCACTGCTATTTTCAATAATGTTAATAACAATTTCACTGCTATTTTCATTGTGGTATATTGGTACATTATATGCAGGTTTAATAATTTTATTTTCAATAATGTAAATAACATTTGCAATGCTATTTTCATTTTGGTATATTGGTACATTATGTGCAGGTTTAATAATTTTATTTTCAATCATGTTAATAACATTTGCACTGCTATTTTCATTGTGGTATATTGGTACATTATGTGCAGGTTTAATAATTTTATTTTCAATCATATTAATAACTTTTGCACTGCTATTTTCAATAATGTTAATAACAATTGCACTGCTATTTTCATTGTGGTATATTGGTACATTATGTGCAGGTTTAATAATTTTATTTTCAATCATATTAATAACTTTTGCACTGCTATTTTCAATAATGTTAATAACAATTGCACTGCTATTTTCATTGTGGTATATTGGTACATTATGTGCAGGTTTCATAATAATGTAATTAACATTTGCACTGCTATTTTGATTTTGGTATATTGTTACATTATGTGCAGGTTTAATAATTTTATTTTCAATAATGTTAATAACATTTGCACTGCTATTTTCATTGTGGTATATTGGTACAATATGTGCAGGTTTAATAATTTTATTTTCAATCATGTTAATAACATTTGCACTGCTATTTTCATTGTGGTATATGGTACATTATGTGCAGGTTAATAATTTTATTTTCAAATCATATTAATAACTTTTGCACTGCTATTTTCAATAATGTTAATAACAATTGCACTGCTATTTTCATTTTGGTATATTGGTACATTATGTGCAGGTTTAATAATTTTATTTTCAATCATATTAATAACTTTTGCACTGCTATTTTCAATAATGTTAATAACAATTGCACTGCTATTTTCATTTTGGTATATTGGTACATTATGTGCAGGTTTAATAATTTTATTTTCAATCATATTAATAACTTTTGCACTGCTATTTTCAATAATGTTAATAACAATTGCACTGCTATTTTCATTGTGGTATATTGGTACATTATGTGCAGGTTTAATAATTTTATTTTCAATCATATTAATAAACTTTTGCACTGCTATTTTCAATAATGTTAATAACAATTGCACTGCTATTTTCATTTTGGTATATTGGTACATTATGTGCAGGTTTAATAATTTTATTTTCAATCATATTAATAACTTTTGCACTGCTATTTTCAATAATGTTAATAACAATTGCACTGCTATTTTCATTTTGGTATATTGGTACATTATGTGCAGGTTTAATAATTTTATTTTCAATCATATTAATAACTTTTGCACTGCTATTTTCAATAATGTTAATAACAATTGCACTGCTATTTTCATTGTGGTATATTGGTACATTATGTGCAGGTTTAATAATTTTATTTTCAATCATATTAATAACTTTTGCACTGCTATTTTCAATAATGTTAATAACAATTGCACTGCTATTTTCATTGTGGTATATTGGTACATTATGTGCAGGTTTAATAATTTTATTTTCAATCATATTAATAACTTTTGCACTGCTATTTTCAATAATGTTAATAACAATTGCACTGCTATTTTCATTGTGGTATATTGGTACATTATGTGCAGGTTTAATAATTTTATTTTCAATCATATTAATAACTTTTGCACTGCTATTTTCAATAATGTTAATAACAATTGCACTGCTATTTTCATTGTGGTATATTGGTACATTATGTGCAGGTTTAATAATTTTATTTTCAATCATATTAATAACTTTTGCACTGCTATTTTCAATAATGTTAATAACAATTGCACTGCTATTTTCATTGTGGTATATTGGTACATTATGTGCAGGTTTAATAATTTTATTTTCAATCATATTAATAACTTTTGCACTGCTATTTTCAATAATGTTAATAACAATTGCACTGCTATTTTCATTTTGGTATATTGGTACATTATGTGCAGGTTTAATAATTTTATTTTCAATCATATTAATAACTTTTGCACTGCTATTTTCAATAATGTTAATAACAATTGCACTGCTATTTTCATTTTGGTATATTGGTACATTATGTGCAGGTTTAATAATTTTATTTTCAATCATATTAATAACTTTTGCACTGCTATTTTCAATAATGTTAATAACAATTGCACTGCTATTTTCATTGTGGTATATTGGTACATTATGTGCAGGTTTAATAATTTTATTTTCAATCATATTAATAACTTTTGCACTGCTATTTTCAATAATGTTAATAACAATTGCACTGCTATTTTCATTTTGGTATATTGGTACATTATGTGCAGGTTTAATAATTTTATTTTCAATCATATTAATAACTTTTGCACTGCTATTTTCAATAATGTTAATAACAATTTCACTGCTATTTTCATTGTGGTATATTGGTACATTATGTGCAGGTTTAATAATTTTATTTTCAATCATATTAATAACTTTTGCACTGCTATTTTCAATAATGTTAATAACAATTGCACTGCTATTTTCATTTTGGTATATTGGTACATTATGTGCAGGTTTAATAATTTTATTTTCAATCATATTAATAACTTTTGCACTGCTATTTTCAATAATGTTAATAACAATTTCACTGCTATTTTCATTGTGGTATATTGGTACATTATGTGCAGGTTTAATAATTTTATTTTCAATCATATTAATAACTTTTGCACTGCTATTTTCAATAATGTTAATAACAATTGCACTGCTATTTTCATTTTGGTATATTGGTACATTATGTGCAGGTTTAATAATTTTATTTTCAATCATATTAATAACTTTTGCACTGCTATTTTCAATAATGTTTATAACAATTTCACTGCTATTTTCATTGTGGTATATTGGTACATTATGTGCAGGTTTAATAATTTTATTTTCAATCATATTAATAACTTTTGCACTGCTATTTTCAATAATGTTAATAACAATTGCACTGCTATTTTCATTGTGGTATATTTGGTACATTATGTGCAGGTTTCATAATAATGTAATTAACATTTGCACTGCTATTTTGATTTTGGTATATTGGTACATTATGTGCAGGTTTAGATAATTTTATTTTCAATCATGTTAATAACATTTGCACTGCTATTTTCATTGTGGTATATTGGTACATTATGTGCAGGTTTAATAATTTTATTTTCAATCATATTAATAACTTTTGCACTGCTATTTTCAATAATGTTAATAACAATTGCACTGCTATTTTTCATTGTGGTATATTGGGTACATTATGTGCAGGTTTAATAATTTTATTTTCAATCATATTAATAACTTTTGCACTGCTATTTTCAATAATGTTAATAACAATTGCACTGCTATTTTTCATTGTGGTATATTGGTACATTATGTGCAGGTTTCATAATAATGTAATTAACATTTGCACTGCTATTTTGATTTTGGTATATTGTTACATTATGTGCAGGTTTAATAATTTTATTTTCAATAATGTTAATAACATTTGCACTGCTATTTTCATTGTGGTATATTGGTACAATATGTGCAGGTTTTAATAATTTTATTTTCAATCATGTTAATAACATTTGCACTGCTATTTTCATTGTGGTATATTGGTACATTATGTGCAGGTTTAATAATTTTATTTTCAATCATATTAATAACTTTTGCACTGCTATTTTCAATAATGTTAATAACAATTGCACTGCTATTTTCATTTTGGTATATTGGTACATTATGTGCAGGTTTAATAATTTTATTTTCAATCATATTAATAACTTTTGCACTGCTATTTTCAATAATGTTAATAACAATTGCACTGCTATTTTCATTTTGGTATATTGGTACATTATGTGCAGGTTTAATAATTTTATTTTCAATCATATTAATAACTTTTGCACTGCTATTTTCAATAATGTTAATAACAATTGCACTGCTATTTTCATTGTGGTATATTGGTACATTATGTGCAGGTTTAATAATTTTATTTTCAATCATATTAATAACTTTTGCACTGCTATTTTCAATAATGTTAATAACAATTGCACTGCTATTTTCATTTTGTGTATATTGGTACATTATGTGCAGGTTTAATAATTTTATTTTCAATCATATTAATAACTTTTGCACTGCTATTTTCAATAATGTTAATAACAATTGCACTGCTATTTTCATTTTGGTATATTGGTACATTATGTGCAGGTTTAATAATTTTATTTTCAATCATATTAATAACTTTTGCACTGCTATTTTCAATAATGTTAATAACAATTGCACTGCTATTTTCATTGTGGTATATTGGTACATTATGTGCAGGTTTAAATAATTTTATTTTCAATCATATTAATAACTTTTGCACTGCTATTTTCAATAATGTTAATAACAATTGCACTGCTATTTTCATTGTGGTATATTGGTACATTATGTGCAGGTTTAATATTTTATTTCAATCATATTAATAACTTTTGCACTGCTATTTTCAATAATGTTAATAACAATTGCACTGCTAATTTTCATTGTGGTATAATTGGTACATTATGTGCAGGTTTAATAATTTTATTTTCAATCATATTAATAACTTTTGCACTGCTATTTTCAATAATGTTAATAACAATTGCACTGCTATTTTCATTGTGGTATATTGGTACATTATGTGCAGGTTTAATAATTTTATTTTCAATCATATTAATAACTTTTGCACTGCTATTTTCAATAATGTTAATAACAATTGCAACTGCTATTTTCCATTGTGGTATATTGGTACATTATGTGCAGGTTTAATAATTTTATTTTCAATCATATTAATAACTTTTGCACCTGCTATTTTCAATAATGTTAATAACAATTGCACTGCTATTTTCATTTTGGTATATTGGGTACATTATGTGCAGGTTTATATAATTTTATTTTCAATCATATTAATAACTTTTGCACTGCTATTTTCAATAATGTTAATAACAATTGCACTGCTATTTTCATTTTGGTATATTGGTACATTATGTGCAGGTTTAATAATTTTATTTTCAATCATATTAATAACTTTTGCACTGCTATTTTCAATAATGTTAATAACAATTGCACTGCTATTTTCATTGCTGGTATATTGGTACATTATGTGCAGGTTTTGAATAATTTTATTTTCAATCATATTAATAACTTTTGCACTGCTATTTTCAATAATGTTAATAACAATTGCACTGCTATTTTCATTGTGGTATATTGGTACATTATGTGCAGGTTTCATAATAATGTAATTAACATTTGCACTGCTATTTTGATTTTGGTATATTGTTACATTATGTGCAGGTTTAAATAATTTTATTTTCAATAATGTTAATAACATTTGCCACTGCTATTTTCATTGTGGTATATTGGTACAATATGTGCAGGTTTAATAATTTTATTTTCTATCATGTTAATAACATTTGCACTGCTATTTTCATTGTGGTATATTGGTACATTATGTGCAGGTTTAAAGAATTTTATTTTCAATCATATTAATAACTTTTGCAGCTGCTATTTTCAATAATGTTAATAACAATTGCACTGCTATTTTCATTTTTGGTATATTGGTACATTATGTGCAGGTTTAATAATTTATTTTCAATCATATTAATAACTTTTGCACTGCTATTTTCAATAATAGTTAATAACAATTGCACTGCTATTTTCATTTTTGGTATATTGGTACATTATTGTGCAGGTTTAATAATTTTATTTTCAATCATATTAATAACTTTTGCACTGCTATTTTCAATAATGTTAATAACAATTGCACTGCTATTTTCATTTTGGTATATTGGTACATTATGTGCAGGTTTAATAATTTTATTTTCAATCATATTAATAACTTTTGCACTGCTATTTTCAATAATGTTAATAACAATTGCACTGCTATTTTCATTTTGGTATATTGGTACATTATGTGCAGGTTTAATAATTTTATTTTCAATCATATTAATAACTTTTGCACTGCTATTTTCAATAATGTTAATAACAATTGCACTGCTATTTTCATTGTGGTATATTGGTACATTATGTGCAGGTTTCATAATAATGTAATTAACATTTGCACTGCTATTTTGATTTTGGTATATTGTTACATTATGTGCAGGTTTAATAATTTTATTTTCAATAATGTTAATAACATTTGCACTGCTATTTTCATTGTGGTATATTGGTACATTATGTGCAGGTTTAATAATTTTATTTTCAATCATATTAATAACTTTTGCACTGCTATTTTCAATAATGTTAATAACAATTGCACTGCAATTTTCATTGTGGTATAATTGTTACATTATGTGCAGGTTTAATAATTTTATTTTTCAATCAAGTTAATAACATTTGCACTGCTATTTGCATTGTGGTATATTGGTACATTATGTGCAGGTTTAATAATTTTATTTTCAATAATGTTAATAACATTTGCACTGCTATTTTCATTTTGGTATATTGGTACATTATGTGTAGGTTTAATAATTATATTTTCAATCGTTAATAACATTTGCACTGCTATTTTCAATAATGTTAATAACATTTGCACTGCTATTTTCATTGTGGTATATTGGTACATTATGTGCAGGTTTAATAATTTTATTTTCAATAGTGTTAATAACAGTTTGCACTGCTATTTTGATTTTGGTATATTGGTACATTATGTGCAGGTTTAAATAATTTTATTTTCAATCATGTTAATAACATTTGCACTGCTATTTTCATTTTGGTATATTGGTACATTAGGTGCAGGTTTAATAATTTTTATTTTCAATATGTTAATAACATTTGCACTGTTATTTGCATTTTTGGTATATTGTTACATTATGTGCAGGTTTAGTAATTTTATTTTCAATAATGTTAATAACATTCGCACTGCTATTTTCATTTTGGTGTATTGTTACGTTATGTACAGGTTTAATAATTTTATTTTCAATAATGTTAATAACATTTGCACTGCTATTTTCATTTTGGTATATTGGTACATTATGTGCAGGTTTAATAATTTTATTTTGCAATAATGTTAATAACATTTGCACTGCTATTTTGATTTTGGTATATTGGTACATTATGTGCAGGTTTAATAATTTTATTTTCAATCATGTTAAATAACATTTGCACTGCTATTTTTAATAATGTTAATAACATTTGCACTGCTATTTTCATTGTGGTTATATTGGTACATTATGTCCCAGGTTTAATAACTTTATTTTCAATAATGTTAATAACATTTGCACTGCTATTTTCATTTTGGTATATTGGTACATTATGTGCAGGTTTAATAATTTTATTTTCAATCATATTAATAACTTTTGCACTGCTATTTTCAATAATGTCAATAACAATTGCACTGACTATTTTCATTTTGGTATATTGGTACCATTATGTGCAGGTTTAATAATTTTATTTTCAATCATATTAATAACTTTTGCACTGCTATTTTCAATAATGTAATAACAATTGCACTGCTATTTTCATTGTGGTATATTGGTACATTATGTGCAGGTTTAATAATTTTATTTTCAATCATATTAATAACTTTTGCACTGCTATTTTCAATAATGTTAATAACAATTGCACTGCTATTTTCATTTTGGTATATTGGTACATTATGTGCAGGTTTAATAATTTTATTTTCAATCATATTAATAACTTTTGCACCTGCTATTTTCAATAATGTTAATAACAATTGCACTGCTATTTTCATTGTGGTATATTGGTACATTATGTGCAGGTTTTAAATAATTTTATTTTTCAATCATACTTAATAACTTTTGCACTGCTATTTTCAATAATGTTAATAACAATTGCACTGCTATTTTCATTTTGGTATATTGGTACATTATGTGCAGGTTTAATAATTTTATTTTCAATCATATTAATAACTTTTGCACTGCTATTTTCAATAATGTTAATAACAATTGCACTGCTATTTTCATTGTGGTATATTGGTACATTATGTGCAGGTTTTCATAATAATGTAATTAACATTTGCACTGCTATTTTGATTTTGGTATATTGTTACATTATGTGCAGGTTTAATAATTTTATTTTCAATAATGTTAATAACATTTGCACTGCTATTTTCATTGTGGTATATTGGTACATTATGTGCAGGTTTAATAATTTTATTTTCAATCATATTAATAACTTTTGCACTGCTATTTTCAATAATGTTAATAACAATTGCACTGCCTATTTTCATTGTGGTATATTGGTACATTATGTGCAGGTTTCATAATAATGTAATTAACATTTGCACAGCTATTTTGATTTTGGTATATTGTTACATTATGTGCAGGTTTAATAATTTTATTTTCAATCATGTTAATAACATTTGCACTGCTATTTTTCATTGTGGTATATTGGTACATTTATGTGCAGGTTTAATAATTTTTATTTTCAATCATATTAATAACTTTTGCACTGCTATTTTCAATAATGTTAATAACAATTGCACTGCTATTTTCATTGTGGTATATTGGTACTGCTATTTTGATTTTGGTATATTGTTACATTATGTGCAGGTTTAATAATTTTATTTTCAATCATGTTAATAACATTTGCACTGCTATTTTCATTGTGGTATATTGGTACATTATGTGCAGGTTTAATAATTTTATTTTCAATAATGTTAATAACATTTGCACTGCTATTTTCATTTTGGTATATTGGTACATTATGTGTAGGTTTAATAATTATATTTTCAATCGTTAATAACATTTGCACTGCTATTTTCAATAATGTTAATAACATTTGCACTGCTATTTTCATTGTGGTATATTGGTACATTATGTGCAGGTTTAATAATTTTATTTTCAATAGTGTTAATAACATTTGCACTGCTATTTTGATTTTGGTATTTTGGTAAATTATGTGCAGGTTTAATAATTTTATTTTCAATCATGTTAATAACATTTGCACTGCTATTTTCATTTTGGTATATTGGTACATTATGTGCAGGTTTAATAATTTTATTTTCAATATGTTAATAACATTTGCACTGTTATTTGCATTTTGGTATATTGTTACATTATGTGCAGGTTTAATAATTTTATTTTCAATAATGTTAATAACATTCGCACTGCTATTTTCATTTTGGTGTATTGTTACGTTATGTACAGGTTTAATAATTTTATTTTCAATAATGTTAATAACATTTGCACTGCTATTTTCATTTTGGTATATTGGTACATTATGTGCAGGTTTAATAATTTTATTTGCAATAATGTTAATAACATTTGCACTGCTATTTTGATTTTGGTATATTGGTACATTATGTGCAGGTTTAATAATTTTATTTTCAATCATGTTAATAACATTTGCACTGCTATTTTTAATAATGTTAATAACATTTGCACTGCTATTTTCATTGTGGTATATTGGTACATTATGTCCAGGTTTAATAACTTTATTTTCAATAATGTTAATAACATTTGCACTGCTATTTTCATTTTGGTATATTGGTACATTATGTGCAGGTTTAATAATTTTATTTTCAATCATGTTAATAACATTTGCACTGCTATTTTCAATAATGTTAATAACATTTGCACTGCTATTTTCATTGTGGTATATTGGTACATTATGTCCAGGTTTAATAATTTTATTTTCAATATGTTAATAACATTTGCACTGTTATTTGCATTTTGGTATATTGTTACATTATGGGCAGGTTTAATAATTTTATTTTGAATAATGTTAATAACATTCGCACTGCTATTTTCATTTTGGTGTATTGGTACGTTATGTACAGGTTTAATAATTTTATTTTCAATAATGTTAATAACATTTGCACTGCTATTTTCATTTTGGTATATTGGTACATTATGTGCAGGTTTAATAATTTTATTTTCAATAATGTTAATAACATTTGCACTGCTATTTTGATCTTGGTATATTGGTACATTATGTGCAGGTTTAATAATTTTATTTTCAATCATGTTAATAACATTTGCACTGCTATTTTCATTGTGGTATATTGGTACATTATGTGCAGGTTTAATATTTTTAATTTCAAGACTGTTAATAACATTTGTACTGCTATTTCCATTTTGGCACATTATCTGCAAGTTCATTAATTTTATTTTCAAGAATTATACGTTTCCTTTTCTCTTCTTTTTTCATAGCTTTTTTCTCGCTTCGTACTTCTTTCTTCTGTAAATTTGTTTGATAGGCAGCTTCTTTTGCCTCACCAAGTTTTTCTTTAAAATCTTTTAAGTTAATTTTTTTCTTCCATGTCAAACGGACAACTATATGATCTTCTACATTAAAAACAAAAAAGTATAGGTATTTTAGAAACCAATGAAATATTGAAACTAACATATACAGTATGTCCCCGGATTGGGTTATAAAGAGGGAAAAAAGTTTATTTTTGACTTCTCAACAAAAATACACTCTTTATAAAAGACCCTGCTTGTTCTCAAACTTAAAATGCACTTGCCAAAGTTTAAATATCCCCTTTCGTATACGAGGGAGGTTCGAAAATGTGAAAATGGCTCAAGAATCAAGTACCCTTATTTTTCAAAATATACAATAATGTTAATTGGAAATATTTGTTATAACATTTCTATTAAAAATTATAATTGCTTTGAATTGCTATTGATGTTTGGATCACGTATTATTATTTTTCTAAAGAAACCTGTGTTTTTGTTGACACAAATATGAGACTTTTAGCATCAACTTAGG